>PVIA01005806.1:0-56486 GCA_004024845.1 Tonatia bakeri
GTGAACTTCTCCGAGAGTCACAAAGTATGAAGGTGTCACCCTAAAAGGATAAGTTGAAAGTCACACAGAAGCCTCAGCCTTACCTTGATTTCCTTCAATCAGACACCACTGGCTCCTGTAGCCAGAAGAATTTCTGAGTTCGTCTGAATTGATCTTGCTCAGGGGTCAATACGTATAAATAATTGCGGGTCTGGAATAATTGCTTCTGCAAAGCATCCTGCGTGGTTGGCTCACCTTGCCCCTCTGCTCTTCTTCCCGTCACTTGACTTATCCAAGCAAATGGACCGTGTTGGCCTTTTCCACTGGCTTCCCTTCTGGTGTACCTGCTATAACCATACCTCCTTCCCTCATACTCTGCTGACCCATCCCTCATGGTGATGTTATCAGCTAGTGGCCCAACCTGAGCGCCTGTTCTCTGGGCCCTCCTGGTCTGTGTCTCTGTGGCAGTGGTCACTACAAATGGCCCCTCCTCTCTCGGTGACCACACCTTCCCCTCATCTCCTAAATGAAGACTTGCCTCAAAGTCCTTCCTCAAGTCTTCTTCACAGTCCAGCTCTCCTATTGGTGATCCCGTCTGTTCTCGCTGTTTCAAAGTCTCCTAACTAGAAATAATGACAAAACTCAGTGGGTCCATGTGAAGGAGTGGTTTAAATAACCGGCTTTGGGATCAAGAAAACTTGAGATTGAGTCCCAGCTCCAGGATTTTCTTGCCCTGCGACCTGAAATGAGCCACTCAACCTCACTAAACCCCAGCTTCCTAAGCCAAAGCATGGGGATAATAATAATAGCTGCCTCAACACATTGTGATGAGGATTAAATGAAATGGTGTGTTAGCATTCAGTCATTTTGTACTGGCGTGAAGTATTCTGGCTCTAGAACATTCACAATGCTTTCAACAGCAGTTTTACAAAAGAAAAAAAAATCAAGAAGCCATTTCTAATTTAAAAAGCAGGACATGCTTTTGCATATACCTTTGATATGCACACATTTTCCAAGAACTGCTCATTGATGATACAGAGCTCTGCACCGTGGAACTTGGAAAATCGGACTCTAATCTGAGGACCTATGAGCAAGGTAGACACCTCCGTCATACAAGAGGACCCCTCTGGGTTTTCATACTGAAATAACATTCCTTCCCGGTGAGCCGGTGAGAATGCAACCCCAGACCCATCCGTTAGGAGACCTGTTGAATGGGCCTGTTTGCTGTGGTTGCCCTAGGGGAGGGCCACAGACACACTGGGAAAGGGCCAACACTAAAGACCTCAGGTTTTGCAGGCTGTGTACAGTCTCTATAGCAACGACTCAACTCTGTCACCGCAACACGAAAACAGTGGTACAGGACACCAGATTGTCCGCGTTCCCATAAAAATTCATGATGGACACTGAGGTTTGGCTTTCATATCATTTTTATGTATCACAAATGACTTTTCTTCTTTGAGTCCCCCCCCCAGCCATTTAAAAATGTAGCAAATATTCTTTGCTCACAGGTTACATGAGAACAGCTGGACAGCTAGATTGGACCTGCAGGCCAGGTTGGGTTCGCAGACTCTACTTCGCTGACCCCTGATCTAGATGGGAAAGATCTGGAGGACGTAATTAATGTTAATGCTCACCTCTAAAAATAACCCAATAGCGCGTAAGGAATGTAACCTAGTGGCTTTTGCCAGGCAACTTTGAACTAGCTTATCTAACAACTGTTGGGGATTATTTGGGACTCCATTACAAAGGAGAGGGACCTGATCAATATGTGAGAATTGGCTACAGTTAAGACCACGTTGCTGAGCGATATATGGAGATCACCACCCAAAATGTGTGGCCATGTATGTGGCTCAGAATGGGCAGTTAGTGGGATTTCATCCAGGTATTTGCTTATCTCGAATTTACAGTGCTGATATTGAACAATATTTTCAACATCCACGGTGCGGCAAAAGTAGGTTTACAGTTGTTCTAATGGAAGATAATACAATGATTAATAAATCATAATATAAGAATAAACTGTTTCATGTACTCACAACTGTAACCCTGCCTTTGCCTTATACCCTGTACATATATAAGTACATTAATTACAACTTGATAAAGTAGATATTAGACACATTTAATAACCTAGGTAAAATCCATTTATATTTGCGAATAGAATTTGAAAGCAATTCATTAATATTATATCTTTAGGGCTTGAACTTCTAACCAGAGCACTCACTTAAGTGAAAATGCAATGCAAACTTCCAGTCTAGTAGACTTTCCATTATATCTCAGCTGCCACAAATGGAGTGCTACTGCTGTAAGCCAGCAGAAAGTAGTTCTAAGGACGGAGAACTTTTACTCTCGTAACGCCAGTGGCCTCGCTGTAATTGACTTATGTTACCATTTGGGAAAGTATTAATGGATGTGAATGGCTTATTCCTGCCCATGCACAGTAAGAACCTCATTACCAAAGGTTTTAACATTTCATGACATCAGAGAAAAAAAAATCTTGATCACCAGAGTTTTCCAAATAAGTTGCTAAAGATGTCTTATTATAAACTCTCAACTACACTGGCATGCAAAATCTTTTTAACTATTGCTAGAGACACGGTCAAAGCAGCAGTATGCTTAGAGACCCTTCCCCAAAAGGGGGTTCTTAAAAAGAAAAGCACATGGTTCTCCAAACCATATGCTTTTATATAGCCATAGGAGCTCACACAGCAGAGCAACTACACTTCAATGACCGTAAAGAGAAATGCCGCCTTTTCCGCCCGGTGTTTGATTAGTGCTGTTAAACTGTTTCGACACATGCAATGTCAGGAGGCTTGTCAGCCAACACTCCACCTCCCAACCCTAGCACAAACCAAGGTAAGAGTTACTGCTTAAGGCCATTAAAAATACTATTAATGTAAGTAGAGCTGTATATGACTTCCTACCTAAGAAAATATGGCTGTTCTGTGTTTTCTGTTTAAAGCTTTACTGTAGGAAGATCATGAGAAGCAGAACTTAGGGCAAGACTGGAGAAACTGGGTGGAAGAGGAAAAAAGAAAATAATAGGTTGGCATATGAAAGGCTGGGGGTTGAGGTACTGATGGGTTAGGGCTGTGAGGCTATGAGTGAGGGATTTTGGCTTTCTGGAAGAGCTTGCCTACATCACAGAGGCACAATGAACTAGGGGAAATGGATGAGAGCTTCAGTAAAAATTTCAGGTATTATCCTAGGGTTCTCCTGAGTGAATCTTTAAGGAGAGCCTGCTGTACCACTGCTGCAGTGACAGCATATGCAGCAAAACCCACTGAATGGTCCCTAGAAGCATGTTTAGCAGATCTGGTTAGCAAGATACAAAATCTCCCCAGTTTTAGGACCTGTGTCAAGGGATCCTAACATAAGATCCTTATTTGTATTAACATAGACGTCTCTCTAGGAATGCTACTTAAAAACAGAAGCTGTTCCGTGTATTGCATATTTTTATTTTACTCTCAATAATATATCATAGTTTTGAAGATTAGTTGAATCCTTATAACTAGCATGGTTAAAATGTTTAAAGGAAATTTATGAGTTCATGCTCCTGTAAAGGTAGGACTCTATGTAATAAATTATGGGGTAAGGGGAGAAAATTCAACTTTGTTAAAAAACTTAAAACCATAAAGTAGGTCCCATAAGCTTTCCTTTGTCCCATTCTAAGAGTAGCAAATAAAATTTACTTGGTCGTTCCCCCTCTGAGGTCCTGTTAGGCCAGCCACATTTACGGTGTTCTGTGTTTATTGTTCACAGCTTTGCAAGACCTACAAGGTGATGTTGAACATTACACGCTTTTTTGGAGTTCTGCTACCTCAAACGAATCTCTCAAACTCCTCCCAGATGTAACTGCTCATGTCATTGGCCACTTAAGTCCAAACACGGAGTATCGTATTTTTATCTCTGTCTTCAATGGAGTCCACAGCGTCACCAGTGACGTGCTGCACGCAACTACTTGCGATGGGGGTGAGTCCTGATTTCACGGGACGCTCGGCTCCAGGGATGCGAATGAAATTGATTGATTCTTGCTGAGGCTGAGATCAGTCATCCCTCCATTATAAAATTTCCGGTGTTGGAAGGAAGGGAATCGGGGCTAAAATGCTTAAGTGCTGGCTGTCATCAAGTGGCAGATCAATAAGCAGTCCCATTGAGACAGCAGTGTGAGGCTCTAATAATTAGAGCCTGGGATATTAGCCCAGTTTGTTCCTGCTCCGTTCCGTGTGTGCTTAGTTTGGAGCCGAGTTCACATCAATAAACGGTGACATTTAGACTCTTTTTTCTTTTTTTTGAGATTTGCTCGCAGAAGCAGTATGCTTTTCAAAACGACAGCCCAGCCCAGCGAGGGCCCTCCCTGAGTCACCAGAAGTGGGAGGTGGAAGTTCAGCCACGGAGAAAAATTGCCCGTGACTCATTTCTAAGCCAGTTAGCAAGGGGGAGGAAGCAAGAGAAGCAACTTGTGAATCTGAAATGAGTTTGGAATGGTCTTTCTAATCTTTTTGGCTTTATAAAGTCTCATTATAAACATTATAATATCATTACCTCCCAAGCAAGTGTTCCAGGTCATTAGCGGGGCACTTTGAGTGGAGCCCATTTCCCTTTGTGGTGCCAAAGGTCGACCCCTTTTGTTTATAAAATAGAATGGATCACAAGGACAATTTTTCAACTAGTAAAGATGGGTTCTTAAGATAAAAATAGGTCTTTGCATAGTTATTTCTGACATGCTTGAATAATTGTGTAATTTAACGCCAAGCAAGATTTTTTTTCTAATGTTAGATTTCATCATTACCTATGGTAATCAACATTCAAAATCATTTACATAATGACAATATTGCATTATTGCTTCATATTGCTTGAGTTACAAGCTAGTAACATCAAATGATTTTTCACGTTCCACCAGCCTGAGTGTATTTGCGTTTTATTTTTTTACTTAAGGAGCACATTTTCTTTCCCTCCCCCCCCCACCCCGGGAGATACAGAGTAAGGGGATAAGGGAAGAGACAAATAATAAATATGTGTTAGTGGCACAGATGGGTGAATAATTTATCATCATACCCCACTGCTCACATAGTATTGAAGATTAGCACGGTGCTGGTGGTAGGAAGCTTTTCACCAGCGCTTCCTATGGTTTCTAACTGAGAGTATAATAAGCCAATTTCCAGAGGACTACAGCCTGTGATAACTTCATCAGAGGAAAGCCGATAAGCAGCGAACCCTTCTCGAAACCCAAATACTAATCTGCATTTAGTTCAGTAAGTGCTTTTGCAGAGACAGCTGGAGTTTATTCCCTTTCTTCCTTGAATTCCAGAGCCTCAGGGCATGCTTTCTCCAGAGGTTGTCATCATCAACAGTACAGCTGCACGTGTCACCTGGATGTCTCCTTCACACCCAAATGGTGTTGTCACTGATTATTCCGTGTATGTAAATAATCGGCTCTACAAGACTGGAATGAATGAGCCTGGGTCTTTCATTCTCCGAGACCTGTCTCCCTTCACTGTCTATGACATTCAGGTTAGAACACCGTCCTGTGATAGTGAAGCTTCTGGGTATGTTAAATAAAACACGCCGGGGTAGGCCTTTAAGTGGATAGCTCCTATCTTGGTTACAGATGATTTATTGGGTGGGGAAGGGGAGAGGGAGGAGGGGAATGGGTAAGGATTAAATCTGTGTGCTGTGGGCAAACACATGAATCTCTGGAGAAAAGAGAATGATAATAAGACGGAAAACGATGGCAACGAAGATGATGACAATATTCTTCTCGGCAAATCACTTATTTGCAATAAATCCTGCCAAGTTAATACTGTAGAATTAAAATCCTCTATCCTAACAACCCTTTGTATAGTGGCCCTTGATTTCGAAGCAGACATCTGGATGTACAAAAATACCCACTTCTTTTGAATGCATCCATTTATAATTTTTAAAGGGAATGCTAATTTTAATTTTTGATTTATAGTTTAACATAAATCTTTATATTTGTGTTCATGTGCCATGCAATATACCTGTAACACCCAGAAATACGCCCCAGAGATGGAGAACTTGAGTAGTAAATTAGTGAGGATGATAAAAATGTTGATATGCTTCTCCAAAGTCAAGAAACTGTCTGGAGATTCGTTTGGGTAAACCTCAGTAGATTAGAACTTAAAGTCAGACTTTCTTATGTAGATGCCAGGGCAAGAGAGTATATGAAAGCCCCAGTGGGTATCTCAGATCTTACCAGCTTGATCCTATTCCCTGATTTCCCCGACCCCCAATTTGCAAATAGACAAAAATGGAATCGTGAGGACTCAGTCAGATTATTATTGGTGCAAGTACCCATCATAATATTTGGCACATACAATTTACATAATACATTCAGTTGAGTTGATTTTGTGTTATCTCATTATTCATGGAGTCAAATATTTCCTAATACATATGAAGTCTTATTGTCTTTATTTCTATTACCAGCAGGTATATTTTAAGTTCATCTGCCTTTAGGTTATTTGGGATTTAATTGGGCATACTCAGAGTGTAGGGTCTTGATAATGTTCAAATATCTACTGAATATTTTACCTCAAAATACTATATGGCACAAATAAGTGGGAGTCCATTAGCGCTGGAAGCGGAGCCATTCTCCTTTGGTTTACCCTTTAAATGAGAACAGAGTGATGTCATTTCTTAGATGTTCCAGCAGCGATCTGTACCTTCACTTCTCCCCACCCCTTGCTGAAGGCGTTCTTCCTGTGTCACTAATGCCTGATGAACCCTATTTCTGATCTTTAGTTATTCCACCCTCCTCGGTTTTTATTCAGATGAGGTGGAAGAATTAAAGGGATGGATGATGATTTTCTGATGTGATTAAGGTAAAAATATCATTGCAGCTGGAATAAACGGATACAAAGTAGCTCCGAATATTGGAAGGCTTGTCTGTTGCCTGGTTTTTTCATTGGAGATGAGCCTTTAGGCCATTTATTGGAAAGTGTCAAGACTCCCAGAAGCTATCATTATTATACTACCTGGATATGGATCTAGAGAGCAGTATACAGCGGTCACTATTATACTTAGTGATCACTTAGTACAATAGTATACTTAGTAATATTATAATATTATACAAAGTGTCACCTTGGCATCTTCCAGTGCTTATGTGGGCTCCAAAGAGATGACTGTGCCAGTCTCTTTCTGAATGGTTGGAAACAGGGTCTAAACATCACCAGCAAAGTCACTACATCGATGGCCCTAAGCCCATTGCTGCACTCTATTCTGAGCTTATCCCCCTGGAATCAAATGACAAATTAATGTTCCATCCACCCCAAGAGGCTGTTAAGAGATTCATATGGCATGAGGTCTGGTGAGATTCAGTCATGGGCAGTCTGGGTTCTGAGAATAGATGGATTTACGCTTTTCTAAACTACTGTTTGCAGGTTGAAGTCTGCACAAAATACGCTTGTGTGAAAAGCAATGGAACCCAAATCACCACCATGGAAGATACTCCAAGTGATATACCAATACCCACAATTCATAGCATCACGTCAAGGTACACGTGTTTTGTCAGTCAATCCAAAGAACTGATCGTAAGCAATGAAAATCAGAACCAGAGGTATTATCCCTACCATGACAATCTCAATGAATAAGTTGCTAGAAATGTGTGTGCAAATCAAATTTTTTATATTATTTTGTCGATCTTCACTGGATACATCCCATGCCATTAAAGCTTTGATGTCTCTGCTCCTGCTTGCCCAGCTTTGCTTCTCTTTATTTAGTCATCTGAACAAATGCTTAAACATGAAAGATTTTTTTTTTTTAATTTAAATGTGTCCTTCAGTGAATCTTCTGGTGAGACACAGAATACAATTTTAACTAGAATGATTCCCTTCTAACTTAATCTCTTGGAAAATATTAAACTTACATATATCAGATTGCCCTAGGGCTGTGAATATCTGTAAAATAAACAAGGGAGATAATGTCTGAATAACTATTACCAGTTTTATTGGGTTCTTGGTAGAATGTCTTCATTTTTCCATATGCTTTTGTTGTTGACAAATGACCATAAGGTGAAAGTAAGTGTCTTTTCAATTCAAAATTATCAATTACAATAATACTAAAAAGAAGAGTGAACATTATTTCTCAGCCACCTGAGGTGGCAGTTGTGAACATCCAGTTCCTCTGCATCCAGTCGGGACTAGAGATAGAAATAGGAGTATTTTTCACATCATGTAGGGTGGAGCAAAAGTAGGTTTACAGTTGTAAGTACATGAAGAACTTGCATTATTATTTTTCAATTATTACATTTTCCATTCGAACAACTGTAAACCTACCTTTGCCCCCCATACTTTGCCCAGCCAAATGAATCACCCTTCACCGACATACACCCCCAATACACACATGCACATGCCCTACATGTACACACACTGACTGAAGCAGTCAGTAGGTGATCAGATACTTCAGTTCTGAAGGGCTCTTTTATGACATATTAAAATGTCTAGGTCTTTTTAAAAAATAAGTTAAAAAAATACCTGTACTAAATCAGAGATGTGTGATTAAAGTGATTAGAAAAACCCAAGGAGGAGGATTCTTAGCAGTCGAGGGCAAAATCACACCTTCTCTTAAGGCACAACTTCTGTCAAATGCATGATAGATATCTATCGAATTTGGGGTGTGCCTGTCCATTAATGATGCCCTTGGCAGATTCTCCCCACCTGTCTGAGGATTGTCTGCTCTCTGGGGAAAAATGGTCAAGTGAAAGGGGCACCAGAGACCTTTCTTATCCTTCCAGCAGACACACTTGTGGCTACAATAATGTCAGGGGTGAAAGTAACATGGTTCTAAATTCTGGCAGTTCCAGTCTCCTGTGGGAGACCTCACTCTAAACAGGTGTTTATGGAACAACGTAAAAAACACTGCAGCAGAAGTTTATAATGTACAAGAAATCTGTAAAGAGAATAAAAACAAACTCTACTCACAATGATCATGGAAGAGTTCGTTCTTAAGGAACTTGAGGAAGAATTGTATAGTTGGGTGCGTGAATATTGTCGACTTCCTTGCCTGTCAGCATCCCCATGACTCAAGCCCAGGTGACTGGCATAGCTTAGATTACATATTTATATGTAACTAAAAATAATATTAAGCTTTATTAGAGATTGAACGAATGCCCACATGAGTCTCCTTCACTAGAATTTTTTTTTCTTTAAGAAGATTCTTGCAGATGATAGCAGAGGGAAAATGTTTTGTAGTTGTGGCTAATGATTGCTTATCCCCAAATATATTAAATTGATGGCAAAGACATTAAAAAGGGTATTAAACAACAGAGCAAAAAAAAAACAACAGAAGAGAGATTTTGACACAGTTTTGGAAGCCGTATTTGGCAGGGAGAGGCAAATGACTGTTCAGTGGAGAAATGTACAGCCAAAGCATTGGTTGGCAGAGGGGAGTAACGACATCAAACAAACTCATTTGCCCCGCAGAGAGCGGCAGTGCCTGAGCTCTAGCAAGCTTTAAGGATTGTGAAGAAGGAGGGGACGGAATAAGGTCCAAAGCTGAAATCATGGGATTAGCTGAAATTCTGGGGAAAAAAAAGTGGTTGGAAACTGTAACTAGTCAAGACTTCTTCAGAGAAACAAAACCGAAAGTTAAGATGCAGGACAGCTTAGACCCAGTTTGAGTGTAGAGGTTTGATGGTGAAAATCCTAGTCCAGGTCTGGGAGGGGAAGAGACTGTTCTCTTAGCTCAAGGGGTCCGGCAGATGGAAGGGAGTCTCCCTCCTTCTACTTTTCAGCTGATTGGATGGTGCCCACCTACCTAGGGGAGAGCAATCTGCCTGACCCTGTCCTCCCATTCAGATGCTAAATTCATCAGAAACACTGCTGATGCACCCAGAAATAAAGTTGCACCCAATATCAGGGCACCTTGTGGCCCAGGTGAGTTGACACATAAAATTAACTATCACAGAACTCAAGGTTTCCTACCTCAATATCACACATTGGGGTGTTGGTTTCTCTTCCTGCATGTGATGGATTCCACCACCGAATGTTCAGAAGTTTACTCTCTGGAGAAACTGAACACAGGCACAGTGGATTTAGGGCTTCAAGCACAGGGGCGAGCTGGGATGAAAGGCAACGGTGGAAACCATGAGGATGTGAGGAGCAATACTGAAATACGGCTGCCTTAGCTGCTTTCCCCAGCTCTGCCCTCCAAAACAAGGGTCTCATCATGAATGCCCCCACAGGAAATCAGACATTCTTCTCCAGAAAAGCTTTAATGGCACCAAGTAAAGGACTTCCCTTAGAAATTAGCAGGTGAAGACTCCCAGTGGAAGACACATTCATGGAAGAGCACACTCACCAACAAGCCTCCTCATGTACAAAGGTTTTTGGCAGTTGTTTTGGTGCACGCCTCTCAAAGATGAAGAGGACCCAAATAAAAGAAGAGAAATAATTCGATAGACACAGGCAATACAGAGTGGGAAAAGTGTTATAATGATGTCAAAGAGATTTTGAAAATTCTTTATTAGACAAAGTTTGCTTAGAAAACATAATTAAAGCAGGAGTTGGGGAGGAAACCTCGTGAAAATTAAATGTGGAAAAGCTGAATTAAAACTTTAGGAGAATCTTTAAAGGAAAGTCTCTAAAAATGCACTCAAAACCAAAGATGTCAAGAAAAAAGAGTAATTATTAAGAAAAACTGCCAGGAAGGCTAGTGTGTGGACACTAAGAGTGCTAGAAGGAGAACGGAGGAAAAAGAGGAGGAAATGGAGGTGATTAAGAAAATGCCCCAGGACTAAAGTGGCCAGTGTGCAGACTAGGGCCTATAGAGACCAGTGTATAACTGAAAGAAGAGCCACGTAAAGGGATGTTATCAGGAAATTTCAAAACCCAGAAAGTTTCCGGGAGGACAAGACAGATCACAGGTATCCTGCATTGGAATTTGAACAGTACCATCAGAATTCTGAATAGCAGCATCTGTTGCTAAAATGCAATGCCTCCAAATTCTGAATTAAAACATAAACATTTCATTTTTTCATTACATACTCAGTCAAATGCCAGTTAAGTTTGGGATTAGAATAAAAACAATTTAAGACATGTGAAGGAAAAATTCAAAAACTGACAAGGATTGACGAGCACCACCTAGCTTTAATGATGAATTAAGCTTCTGAAAAAAATCCCAGGTTTCCTGAATTTGTTCATTTTTTAATCATTCTATTGCACTTTACAATTGATTTCTAATTGACCCAGAGTAAAATATATTCTTTTTTGCCCTGAGTTCTATAAGCTTTGACAAAACCATTGAGTTCTATAAATACTACCACTACCAAGAGATAACACAGTTCCATGATGTCAAAATATTTCTTCACCCTACTCTGCCTGTAGCCAACCCCTCCTCTTCCTGCCCCCAAAACTGAGCAAACACTGCTCTCCTCTAGTATCGACAATTTTGCTGGTTTCATATTGTCATATAAGTGGGATCATACAACACATAGCCATTTAAGTAGGCTTTTTTCATATAGCATAATGCATGTAAGATGCACCCAGGTTATTGTGCATACCAATCATTTGTTCCTTGTTCTTGCTGAGTAATATTCTATTGTATGAATACAGCACCGTTTGTGCACCATCTGGGTAGTTTCCACTTCTATGACCAAAGTTGCTGTGAACATTCACAGACAGGAATTGGAAGACCACCTAGATTTCTCTTCCCTGAGATGGCCCCACGTTTCCTAGACCCCCTGCACTTCCTTTCCTGGATCTTCAACTTGAAATTTCAGCCTCCCAGCCTATCTCATGGTGAGCTCAATGGGACTGTTTTAGGAGCGATGAGATGAGAGAAAATAGAGGGAAAATAAACAGGGGGCCCCCCATACACACACTCTCTAGACCCCTGGGGCCCCTTCGCCTGGTCAGAAAGATGGATTTTTCTTAGGGTTTAGGTGCACATTGGGCCAGGGCTGCCACCATGTTGCTGCTTGGCTGGAATCATCCTCAGAGCAGGGCCCAGAAGGAAAAACAAAACAAAACAACAAATGTCCCTCACACCCTCTGGCTTGCAAAGCCTCTTGTGTTCTGCCAGGAAGATCAGGTTTCTGTCCTAGATTGGGCCGGCCTGGCACTCAGTTCCAAGCTGGGCCACTCTGGGGTGCAGATGGGAGAGAAAAGGGCACCAAGGGAAACACCCTGTAGAATTTGTTCAAGTTTTGACCCTGCTCTTGATCTGCCTCAACTTTCAACTTCTCAGAGTCTTCAGGTGCTGGATTGCTGAGATTTATGCACACTTTCTGGGGGTCATCAACAGGAGAGAAATTCTAATGGGCTTACTCTACCCTGCCCAGTGCGCAAAGTCCCTCCAGGGTATCTCTAATTATTCCAGTGCCTTTAGCAACTCCCTTCCTTCCTTCCTTCCTTCCTTCCTTCCTTCCTTCCTTCCTTCCTTCCTTGGTCAGAGATCTAGCAAAAACTTGACAGATATCATTCACACCCAACATACTGGCAAGTAAAACCTTTCCTTTCTTAAAATGATCCATTGTGACAGAGCCCGGTTTTCCGAAGCCAGACTCCACGCACGCATTGGGGCTGCCAAGCCATTCCTCAGCGTCACACCTACACACACACAGTTAGCCTTGCATGTGCATGTTGTCGTCTGTGATTTCATTATACTTCTGGCCACTTGGACTTGGTGGTTATGTCTCTACTTTGCTTGTTAAAAAATCCTGTTTATATTAGCGATCTATAAAATCCAAGGTGAAATCCTCCCAGAAAAATGGTAGTAGACTGGCCTTAATTCATTTGCATATAAATTAATTTTGGCTTCTAATGAGACATGTATTTTTTGATTCTATATATATTTTTGGTCAAATGTGGTCACCAGTGAAACTTAACTTTTTGTGTATTTTAAGAGCAGATACAGTAGCATATCGTGTGTGTGACTGCATGTGCGGGCTGTGTGATCTTTGTCTTTGGCCTTCCACACCTGGCTTTTGACAACTTTAGTACCAGCACTTAGACACGTTTTTCTATTATGTGTAAACCAAAGGTGCCTTGGCATGCAAATGAAGATCAGATGCACTCTTCTAATTCCATGGCCTGCTCCTCCAGAAACAAACTGTGTCTCCATCACATTTTCCGTACTTATCATATTGTCATCAGCTGTTTCCGTGTCCCCAAAGAATACTAACCACTGATCGATGGCCCGGACATGTCTGGCCATGGCCTACATGTGCCCTGGGTAGTTCATCTGTTTGCCTTGGTAGATTTGTTAGAGTGGAATTTAATCAATAGCTAATTCATTAATTCTGGTCCGTGAGCATGTAGAGACTGCCTCGGATGAAGGTAGCTGACCGGCTCTGGTTTTGATTGAAGTATGACCAACACAGCAGCTGTCAGTGTCACTGGGTAGTGGGATGCCTCTAAAGTTTGTTTATTTATCCCCCATAAATGTGCAAGGCAGGAATAAATGTAAACAAGAAAGAGGTTTTATCCCATTACTGCTAGTATTCCAAAATGTGTGATTTCCATGTATGAGGCTCAAGGAAAAGCAGAGAGAAAGTGGCCCGTGCCTCTCCCTGCCTTGAATTGGAAACGTGGCAGTTTTTTTCCAGGTCCACGCCAGTCTGAGGCTGTATTATTGATGAGAAGGCTGGGGTATAATGTCTTTGTAGCATTCACAAATAACTGTTTAAAAATTCCCCTCCGGCACCTATGTGGTATCAAAGATAGATTAACACGTGAACTCTACAGAAGTCTTCATGATAACAACTCAGCCTGCATGTCCCCAAAGGAGGGTTAAAATCCCGCTATCATTTATAAGTTCCCCCATATTTTCATAGTCCTTAGTTTGGGGTTGAATGTGGTGTGAAAGGTCATAGCTTGTGGAAGAAGAAGCTTTCCTTTTTTTGCCTCACCAAATTTGAAAGGAAACTGAAACCTCTGTATTTTCATGATGTTGGATATCAAGGAATCTTCTTTCTCCTTAATTCTCCCTCCCTGATATTTTCAGTGACTGACAACTTGAAGGCAGAAGTAATAATTTGACAATTTCAAAACTTCAGCCATATTTAGTTTTATTTTCTTAATAAGGAAAATTTTGGTCTGTAGACATACAATGTCAGATCACTTCTCCCTCACCAATATGGACAACGGGAGGCAGCTTCTAATTTGGACTGGAATTTTCTGTTTGAGTCTTGAAAGGGTATGGGAAGGACTCTTGAAAGAGAAAACATGGAGGATGCTCATCAAATCAATAATCATAATCAGAATCACTTTAGGAAATGTTATTGTTCTGATGGCCAAAGAGTTCTGATGGCCAGAGTTCTGAATATCCAACTCACTGCTGGGTTAGGAGGTGACCTAGCAGAATGGTCAGCTTATTCTTAAGAACACCACTAATTTCATTTCTTTATCTCCCTCTCTTTCCCGAAGGCCCTCTAATTTCTCTTCCTTTGTGGCTCCCACAGAAGAAGCTCAGTGAATCTGGTAGCCTTTGTGCTCCTTTCGTAAAATCCAGTTCTTCTTTCTAATTAACTTTGACCTTTAAGAACAGTCACTTCACCCCTGGCTCTCTGAACACACATTGGTTTCTTTCATCAGTTCTGTTCCAAATCCATGCTTCTACTGTGGGTGTTCTCAACAGAATGACTCTCCCACCAGGTCAGAGTTCAAGTTTTCTTACAGGTTACCATACTGACGTCTCAAAGATCCCTGGCCCTGCTCTCTCCCTGAGTTCCAGTCGAGTATATCCAATTACCTGTTGACTTTCTGTCGTGATAGCAACCCTTCACTTTTATAAAACCTCAAGCCTCAGAAGTTGATCCTCACCCAGCTCACCTTTTCCAAGGTCTGTTCCTGCAAATCACCACCATCTTGCCCATTATCGTAGACATAGCATATATCTTTGATTTTTCTAATCCCCTAATTTCACTAAATATTAGTTTGAGTGCATTTTCTTCTGGAGAATTTTCTCATATATTCTTCTCTGTTTCCACCACTCTAGTCCATGCTTCTATGTAGGTGTATGTAGCTATCTTAATTCAATGAAACAGAAGGAGGAAAATGCCTTACTTTTTGTCTATGACTTGCTGCTTCTTAAACATAATCTTGTGGAAGTCCTTTCCTCAACTCTTGAAAATGTCTCAGGAACATCTTAAGGATTTCAAATTATTTTTAGTTATGAGACGTCCTTTGGTAATTAAGACTCATGATCAAGTATTAAATTTATTAAAACATTGAGCTAAGGTGTAGTACAAAGATTTTGCCAATTCACAAGCTCAGATCTGATCACCACTAGCCCTTTCCCTCTTCCTCACTCTTTCTCTCCTATTCTCTTTCACCCAAATGTGTCTCCTCCCAGCGTTGTTTTTTCCCTGCCATTACTGGGTGGCCCTCAAAGCCATCTGTGTGGCAGGTGACACTGTCCTGGACAATTGTAAGTTTTCCTTGAGTGGTCCCACGGGGGTCTGCACATAGCCAAGTTCCCTGACATGAGTGTTGCCTTCTATAGCTGATCTTTTGTGGTGCCAGTGAAGCAAAACACCCCAAAGACTCTTCTTGCTAGAGCCCTGTCATCCACAAAGGCTGCCTCCCTGGTCAGTGCACTTTTAGGTGGCTCAATCCTGGAAGGCATTTGCTGCCTCATGGAAACTCATTCTAATTCCCCATGGTAAAGATTGGTAATGTGGCGCTCTCCTCTCCACCGGTCATTGCAGCTGCTCTGCAAAAGCATCCAGCCACTGGAATTCTCTAACCAAGAAGCAAGCACCTTTTTCTGTGGCCATACAGATTGCTGAACCCTCTCAACCTGTCCCAGAACTCCCTACTATACGTCCTTCCAGTCATAGAAGCTCACTGGATATTTCGGTGGCCATTCTAGCTGAAATCTTTGTCAGTGTCACTCTCATTGGTTCTAATGACATGTGTAGAGGAGTTAAACCCATGACACTTTGATAATTTATCTTTGTGTACCTGAATCAGATCCTCAAAAGGAGAACTGTTGTCATCATTGCTAAAAATATAGGTGGTCTCACTTCAGTTGTGCTGTGCCAGAAAGAGAAGTTATAATGGCAGGTGTTCTGCATGGGTTCTCTAGACTTTACCAATTCACTAGCTTATGTGGAAATATTAGGCCCTTGAATGTCACTCAAATTGTACCCTTTTCTGTATCAATTATGCAGAAATGCAAAAGAGGCATCTGAAAATGTGAAATTCATTTTGACAGTTGCATGAAGACCCTCAAATAACAATGGTGGCTACAGAAGCCACCTAGGACACTCTTCTCTCAGAGGAGACATTTCCCGTCTGCAGTTTTGTTAGTGTGTTATGTGTGTACCCCCAAGAAAATGAAATAAGGATTTTCTTTTATTTAAAAGCAGAATTTCAGCATTTCACCCATTTCAAAAAAAAAACAATAAGAACAAAAAGTTATTATTTTATATTTACATAGAGCTTTGCTAATCTTAGGCTTTTTCTGCTAAGCTAAATTGCAAGAAAATGTCATGCCTGATTCTCTGAGGCCTAATTGTAAACTTTAATTATTTTTTGCTTTTTTGAGTTTATTTTTAAAAAATACTGAAGGTAGTACAGGTGTGTCTTCTAGGTGGTATCATTCTAGAAAGGAGACCTCAGTTACAGAATTAAAGTTCTAGAACATTAACCTCAGAGTAAATTATTTTATTCCAGGTTAACTCCTCTGTGAACAGCTTTGTATTATAATCTCCTTTGCCACAGCAAACGAAGTATTAATACACCATTGAAAATGTAGTGAAGTTTTTATCAGATGTTATGCCCTCATTGTATATCAACTCCTCATTTTTAAAAAAAGTATACTTAGATTTAGAACAAAATTGTGACTTAATTTTTAAAAATAAGACATCCTCAAATCTGTGAGGATATAAAACAACTTGTTACGAGAGCCTCCATTTCCTGTGTGTCTGATGACAAGCATATCTGACCATGATATTTAAAGAATTAGTGGAGAAATGAATCTGTTTTGGTCAAAACTTCAGCTATGTCTAAGTAAAATGTGTTTGAAGTTTTGAAGTTTATCAATTTTATCAGCTAATGAAAGTTATGAAGTTATTTATAAATAGAGTGATAAATTTTACCAATGGATAAGTTATCCCTTGATAAAAGGATTTTTAAATCAATTTGCTCATTTGTTTTGGCTACACATAACAAAACACCCAACAACGAGGGCTTTTCAGTGCATGGTCCTGGAGGTAGACTGTGGTTGGCCTTGGTTCAGCTACACAAAATACCGTGGCAGCTTCTTCCTGGTTCTTACGGTCTTTCTCAAACGGCTGCCACATGATTGCTCAAGTTCCAGGCATCATGGTTAGCAGAAAGAAAGAGAACGGGAAAGGCAGCATCTGTGTCCAGAAAGAAAGCCCGGATGGGAATCCCACAGCACCTTCGAGTTGCCTCTGTGTGAGCATCTGTGAGTCGCATCACGCTCTGAGCCATGGGAAGCTGGGGAGAGGAGAAGGTCATTCTCAGCAGGGATAGTCTGCTACATGCTCTGGTTTCCACTGTATTTACCAAGTCATATTCCTTGTGTCTTATTTTTACTTATTAAGCCAAAACTTTGTTCCTTTTCCTGATTAGCCACGAACAATACTTTCTTCTCGTTTCTGAAATTTAAAGTGGGAGAGCACTGGACTCATGTCATGTGTTAACTGATTCTCAAAACATATTGCATTGTAATACCATATATGAGTCTATATAGTAATACATACGTATTCTTCTGATACATACTTTTGTTCAGGAAGTTAATAGATATAGACCTTTAGAACAATCTGGAAGATAAACTTTAAAGTGCATGAGGCAGGCAGCAGCAATGTGAAATGTCTTTTCAGAAGTATTCGATATTCTCTGTTACAGATCCCTTCAAATTGATTGGATGACTCCAGGGAAACCAAATGGCATCATTCTCGGATATGATGTCTTGCGGAAAACGTGGTACCCATGCCCTACAACCCAGAAGAATCCCCGTGGTGAGCTCTGCCAGGCCATGATGTGTCAAAACCATGAAACTATCTGTGGACACAGGTGCTATTCTCCTGAAACTAAGGTAAATCTTTTCTAACCAGTCAGTGAAATATATTTTTCCCACTAAACAGTCCAAGTGAAATCCCTTGCTTCTTAAACCATGATTCATCATAGTCAATATTGCCACCAGTCTAGCCAGAAGAACCTGTGGGAAAAATAAAAATGCTTATAAAAATCCCACCACCCTCATGAGTATGTTGGTCTTCTCATTTTTCATCATCTTCACAGGAAATAGCAGCTTACTGAAATTATAAGGACCTCCTGAATTTGTATTTGATTGAGTGACTTGATTTTTTTTTACAACCAATCCATTCAGCTACAAGTGGATGTTTGTTTACATGACACTGATGAGTAACTATGAACAGGATCTTTCATGGTTTGTCAGAAATATTTTAAAATTACGGCCATTTGCAGATGAATGTTCCTATTAGTTGCAGTTTAGGAACGAGATCAATAACACAGCCAGACAGAGGAGTTTGTAAATGGCTTTTATTGACAAATGATGCAGAGAATTCTTAGTTTGAAGGTAGGATTTCATAGAATGAAATAATGTTCCTATTTATCAACAACATCACACATGGAATGACTGAAGCTACCACTAATTTCAACAGATTTGCTGCAAAAGGACACAGTCATTAGGAAAGTGAGTTTCGCAGCCGTGTAGATCACAGCGCAAACGAGTAAGGCTGACACTGGCCAAGTGGTAGTTACCATCGGAGAAATGTTATGAAAGTAGCTGTTATGAACTACCCTTGTTTGAACAGTCAGTCTCCAGAATCATCGTTATAGCTAAGTTTTACATCATTTCAGGCCATTACGTGTGCACTGTCTGAGGAACATACTTTCATAAAATAGAATTAAATTTAGGGTTTCTTAGAGGAAAATGCTGGAATAAATTTGCTCATTAAAAATGTTGTCTAAGAGAAGGAAAGAAAACTTTGATACATTAAACAAACTTATTTTTACTTTAAAGATGAAGGACACACACAGGCATTGTCAGTGAAGGAGAGTAGACGAAGTCAATTAAAATCTCAAAAGTAAAACATTGTAGATTTCTGTTTGGGGTTCAACATAAATTGTGTATTCCCTGAGTGAGAAGCTGAAGAAAGGTAGAAAAGAGATGTTTCATGAGTCTAAGAACCTTCTGGCGGAACCTCTACAAACATCAGGAGGATCTGCAGTCCACAAGCTTCCCCGTGTGATCACGCCATGGTTCTCAAACCCCACTGAGCAGCGGACCCCCAGAGACGCCCACTCTGCAAATCGGGTGGAGCTGTGAGATCTGGCATTTCTCACACCTTCCCCCGTGTCGTCTCAGCCTCTGGTGCAGGGATGACACTTTGAGCACCACTAGATTCCAGCATCGCTGCTGGAGATCACAGAGGAAGGAACAGGCTTCTCTTTGAATATTAGCTACACCCTTCCCAGCTCACGTTATTGTCATTTCCAGGTATGTTTTCTGAGACAAGTACCTTGAAGACTGAATTAGGAGATTAGCAACGTTCTGTTTGTGGGGACACCTCCCAGGAAGAATAATTGCTTGAAAACATGCCCTTTAGGGCCCATCAATGATCACAACCAGAGTGGCTTGGAAGGAAGGAAGGAAAGAAGGAGGGAGGGAGGAAGGGAGGGAGGGAGGGAGGGAGGGAGAGAGGAAGTCTGAGAAGGTCTTGGGCAGTGGGAGCAAGGAAGTGACCCAGTCCTAATAGCCTATCGCTAAATAAACATTTGAGTAAAATTGTTGAAAGAGGACAATAAGTACTAGAGAAACTCACTAAAGGGCGGGCAGACACACACTGTAGGTGAACAGGACTTTAACAGATGCTGTCAGATCAGACCGCCAGAAAACAGGAGGGAGGGATGTGTTGTTTTGCCCCTGAAAGCAAAAATGACCAGCATTCCTAAGTCCCAGATAAACCCAGACACAAGACTTTTTTCTTTTTTGCTTAACTCTTAAAAACAGGGCATAATTCCAGAATTTCCTTTTCATGCTGAAGAAAGAGTCACCCAATTTACCTTATCCTTGGAATTGGACAGATTGTGGATCCTCATTGCTAATACAGCAAAGGAAACACATTACGGTTGGATAAACAGAACTACCTGAGAAACCTCAGGGGTAGCCTTTGAGTTTCAGAGTCCCATTTCTTTGCTGTTTGGTACCTTTGGAAAAAGGAGTGAAGTACTGAGCTAGTGGCCAGTTTGAAGACTTAGTGATCCCAGCTTCTACTGCTTGTAGGTCGGGCTCTATTCAGATGTTCGTGCGGCTGGGAGTTGCAGAGTGAAAAGGGGAAAGAGAAACACCTCGTAAATAGTGGTTGATTTTGCCTGTTGCAGGAAGTATCTACCCAGTTCATGTGACATGCCAAGTACAGGTTCTGAGGCTGCATTTCAGCAGCCCTTCAGTGTTCATTTGTTATACACACCCAGTGTCAGTTTCTGTGCTCTCAAGTGAGTGTGCAAAAAGTTATTTGGCTGTTTAAGCACAAGATTTCTTCCACAGCTCCTGGAGAAAAATGCAGCTGGTTAGAAGGGCTTGTCAGAATTGATTTCCATAAAAATTTTCTTGTTTTAATGTGACATATATCACACATAGGTACATATACATATGGGTGTGTATGTAAGTGTTGGACTCTTTTAAGATTGCCTTGTGTGAATATTGGGTACATACATGTGATCATATAAAGTCTGAGAAAAATGCAATTTATTTAAAAAAAATCAATGAGGGTCAGGTCTCCATAGATGTGGAATTAAAATAAACAACCATTAAAATAAAAAACATACATATAAAGGAAATTGTTCCTTGATAATTCTATCATCTGTACATTGGAAGCACTAACTTTCGAAAGGCAGTTCATTTCTATAGATTATTATACTAGAGCGTAAAGCATGGTGGAGGACTGGAAAGCTACGTTGTATCAACTAGCATTTATAGAACCTGCAAGATGCTGAGAACATGTACTTTTTAATGCTTGAAATTTTATCAGACATATGCTAAGCTTGGTCTCATATCAGACCTATTAGAAAACAGTTACGGCCTAGGAGATACGGTGGTTTAGTGCTCCCACGTCACTGATTTTTCTCGAACTCCGGTTCCCCACCCTCAGGTGTGCTGTGCTGGAGTTCTCCATGATGCTCGGCCGGAACACCAGTGTTGTGATGAGAAGTACGTCCCTTTCGTCTTGAATTCGACTGGGGTTTGTTGTGGAGGCCGAATACAAGAGGCACGCCCGGACCATCACTGCTGCTCAGGGTATTACATGAGAATTCTCCCAGGTGAGGGTCCCTTCCAGGCGTGCTTGGGTATCGTGGGAACCAGAAAAACAAACGCAGGACTGTGGCAGGGAACTGTGTCAAGCACCTCCCATCCAAAATTGAATCACTCACCCACCGCCAATAACTGGCTCTAAGTGGCATTTCTCTTTCCCACTTTGTTGAGATACAAGCATAGCACAAAATACAGAGAGAGTCCAAGGGGCTTCTGGCATCTACTACATGAAGAAGTATAGCTGGGCAGCTGGGCAACATTTTTTACTTTGTGACTTATTTTTTTTACACGGCTAAATATTTCAGCCACACACTCTCTGAATTTGTAAGTGCCCTCCCAAATTACCTCCCCCAGCATGCTTTGCAAAGCGCTGGAGCAAAGAGACAGGGTGAAGTCGTGAAATATGATGCAAGTTTATTTAAGGCAGCCACCCTCCACTCTTCATAATTTCCCCTTAAAGCTAATCGAAAAGTCTGTCTTTGCAGTGGTATTGTTATTCTGATTCTCACACAAAATACTTCCATAATTAAATAACTAGATTTTCCAAGGAAGACCACACGGTGGTGGAAGGAGGATTTTGTGGAAGAGAGGTGACTTCTGGATACTCCAAGAGCTGCCCCTCAAACACTGCCAAATGCTTCACTCTTTCAAAATGCATTACACGAGAGCGGCTCTCAACTATAGTTCACGTCTTCCGTCCCCTGCAAAAAAAAAAAAAATTGCCTTGAAAATTGGAATTATGTGAATGCTATGGGAAATTTCTCTTGTCCCATTCTTCAAACTGAAAGACCGCATTAGGCTTTTATCGAAGTCTAGCATAAAGCTAAATGATAGTGTTTTCATTTCTAAGTTGCATTTGAATTTTTGATAAAGTATTTGCAATTCACTGTTCAAACTCTGAAAAGTATCCTCTATTCTTTAAAACTGATGAGACATACTTGGTTGTAGCTGTCACCGCTGTTAACAGCTAGATCTCTGCCTATCTCCTTCTCACCCCTAAAGGAGTGGCCGATTTCAAACTAAGACAGCAATCTCCTTTTGTTCTGTTACCAAATAAAATTTAACCTTTTTTTCCCTAAGAATGAACTAAGTCATGGAAGCCCAAGGATTACTTATTAATATTATATAAAACTTATTAATACGTAATTTGTAAGACAAGAGATTTTAAAACCTCCATGATCTGTACATATATTTACCCATGCTCACTCAGACCTCAAAGTGATAGAATTTCTATTTGATAGATATTTTAATATCTATCAAATGTTGACCGTGGCCCACATTCAGATTTATTTTACAGAGTTCCTTTTTCATAGTAATAGAAAGCCTACCATACTGTCAAAAAAATAAAAATAAAAGCAATCTCTCAAGATAATCAAAGAGCGATTTTGCTCCAATCATTAATCTCAATGTAACTAAATGAAGAGATTATATGCTGACCTCCATGCTCAGCTGTTGCTTTGTTAACTAGTTTAACACTGTTTACATCAAGAAAGCAAGCACACTGACCCCCAAACCATCCCGCATCAAAATGTAATTAAAATTCAATCAGTTGTCTGCCAGTTCAAGGCTGACATGGGCACAGGGATTTTGATATTTATAGATGAGTCTGAAATATTGGTTAATACTATTTATTTTTTTCTCACAACTTCCCTTCATAGCACTGCATAACAAAAAGCAGTGGAGAAAAGAATGCTCATTACACTCCCCCTCTTTTTTTATAAATATGCTAATGACCTCAAGCTAAATGTTAATGTGGGTCATTCTTTGATAAGAATAACAATTAACAGTTAAGACCAAATGGTGGCTTTTAGAGAGAAAACACTTTCCAGCCCGTGGTGAAATAGATTCATTTTTGAGAGGTTAATGAGAAGGTGGCTGATCCTTGCATCTGTGTCTCATAGCCCTTTTTGAGGGGAAAAAATCAGTTTTCCTTCTCATTGATATAATCCACGTCTCTTTTAATGAAGGCTTTCCTTCTTTCTGTCACAATTGCCAGACCCTGGGCCCAGCTCAGATGGCCCCAGTGGGTAAAGGCACAGCCTCTGGGACATTCACACACGGGAACCCCAGGCGGCCATCAGAGGGAACGACCCTAACTCAGGAAGGTCTGGCAAGTCACTACCTAGACAATGCAAGTCTTACCTGGACCAGGTCGGTCATCACACTCACACACCGCTTAGAATATGACGAAGGAGAAAGAATGTTGTCTGAAGGGGCAGTAGCGGGAAGAGAAGAGGGTCTGTTAAAGGTACAGGGAGGAGAGAAGGAATAAGGCAAAGGGGAGGGGGAAGTCAGTCAGGGTCTGGGGGGCGCCAGGAGGGAGGTCAGCCCAGAGCTGGGTTGTGAGATAGAGAGGAAAGGTGAAGTTGGATTTCAGATCCACCGAGGTGACCTTACTCTTTTCTAAGGTATCCTTGAGGGAAAGTAATTTTAAATATTTTCTTTTAGAGTTGTTCTGTGTTTTAGAAGCCTCTTTATACGCCCCACCCAAAAAAAAAGGCTCTTGATATTTAGATTATTTGAACTCTTTGATGTCAGAGCACCGGGAAAAAGATTATTTTTATCTCAACTTCCCCAGAGTATCATGGAAAGGGAACTGGGGGTGTAACTACAATCATGGAATTTGGCGTCCGCCACAAAATCCCAGTGTGCTGACTTGAATACAGTACCTTTAATACCTCCCATTTACTCAAGCTTCCCATTGCAAGTATTTTGTTTGGTTAGAGGAACTACAATCATAGGCATTCCAAACTTATCAAGAGTTGATTTCTGACTCAATCCACATCCCTACTCCACACCCCCAAAAAACACCATTGCACAGGGAAAGTGTTTGTAGACAAGCTTTTTCTGTAGTGTCTCTTCACCCACATCACCAGGCCTAAAGTGCTCATGTACTCAGACCTAAAGTGCTCAGGTCAAAGCGGAAATAGAATGTAGCCTCACCTCAAAGTTGGCATGCGTGTATGTGAGTGGACACACCTGTTTCTATGTCTTTCAAGCAGAAATTGGGAAGTTGCATTGAGATGTTTGCCCCCTGAACATTTCAACATTCATCCTAGGAATTCTCTTAACCAGTTAGCATCTTCAGGCTGATCATGATCAAATTCAGCAGTGAGCCGAAGCATATTTTTCTAGCTCACGCAGTGATGGCTACTGTCCTCATTGGCAGGGGAAGTGTGCTGTCCAGATGAACAGCACCGCCGGGCGGCTGCTGGCCTCGGGGACGCCTGCTGTGGCGGAGTGCCCTACTCCACGTCGGGAAGGCAGATCTGCTGTGCCGGGAGGCTTCACGATGGCCTCAGCCAGCAGTGCTGTGGGGGACAGCTCATCCCCAAAGAACTCGAGTGCTGTGGAGGAGCCGAGGAAGGGCTGGTGTACAGCCGCCTTCCAGGTAAGGGGCCTTGTCTGCCTTTCAGGAGATGGAGAAAACGAGAAGCAGAGAGGCTGAGAGATGTGTCCTAGATATTAAAATAATAATAATAATAATAATAATAAGTCAAGCTCACTTTAATTACGTCAAATGCAACAATCAGGTACATATTGTATAGCAAACAATGTAATCTCCCACGTTCTATGTGCATGGGACGCATTTGATAAAAGCAGATCAAAACTCTTCTTGAAAATTGTCATAACCACCAGAAAAACAAATACACAAATGCCTTGGTTCTGTATCCAGAAAAGATTTCCTAGCAAATACAAAATTACTGTCAATGACAGCGTGTCAATTTTTCGGTCCCTAATTCTTCTATGGTTGTTAAACTAACACTAATATTAATGGCAACAATTATCATTAATTGTGTACTTACTATCTAATAGTTACTGTGCCCAATGTTTTATGCATTATCACCTCGGTTAATCTTTATAAGAACTTACAGGTACTAATATTATCCAACTCCTATCCAGGAGGCCCGTGAGACCAAAACTATGCCATAATAATACTAAGCTGTTACATGCCTCTTTCACGCCTGTTCTCACGTGAGTGTCCTGTGGTGGTTTCCAGCAGACATGCCACGATCATGCAGCAGGTGGGAAAGGGAACAGATAGGAGAATTCGGTTCCTTCTACTAAACCAGACATGAAAGAGACCTGCAAAAAAATGGGAAGCCGCGTCATTCTTCTCACTAATTTTTCTCAGCCTGAAAAACATTTTTCACAAACATGCTAACATGTTACATATTTAGTATTCATTTAAAGGCATGAATGAAAACACTTTTTCAAAATTTTCTGTGTTAGACTCTAACCCATATAAATAAAAGCTGTTTGGATTCTCAATTATTTGTAAAGGTGTAACAGGCCCTGGGACCAAATTTTGAGAACCACCTTTTTAAAGGCATAATGATTACATCTACTAGAAAGTCATGGCAACCAGTTAGTTAGCCTGTGCTGGGACCCAGCTCAGCACCTCTTTCTCCTTCCAGCGAGTTAGCGAAAGTCAGGCCCATTAAAGAAAGAAGCATTCATTGTTGTGGTGGGGACACGGGGACATACCATAGCAGATCCGAGTTTTCAAGCAGCAGCAAAATGTCTCACTTTAGTGTCTTTGTTTATCTGTTGTTTTTTTTTAAATCCATTGCCATATTCCTTCATTCAGTAAATATGTATTAGACAATACATATTTCTTACGTCAATTATACATTTACATATGACTGTGCACAAGCCATCCTCAGTGCTTTGTGAGTGTAAAAATGACAAAAACTCCATTCTTTTCCTTAAGGACTTACAATGTAATCCAGGAGATAGGACTTCTAAGGTTAAACACAGGCCATAAGGGGGACGAATTCAATCATATGCTTAAGACAGAGATCCCTCCAGTCCAGGTGATTAAAACATAATAAATAAACCCTTGGGTGGGAACCTCGAACAATGAGTAGGATTTCTGAGATGTGTGGGTAGAAGAGGGCATCCAGCCGAAGGGCGTAGCTTGCGCTAAAGTGTGGAATCAGCAGTTTGCAAAGCGTGTGCCAGTGGCAGCAAGCAGTTGGGTTTATTGGAAGTGTGCGCTGTGAGTGAGGAAATGGACATCACCTGATCAGGACATGGGGCTCGAACTTCCCTAGTCCTCAGGGGAGTGTCGAGGCGATGAAGGGAGCGGTGACTGAAGGAGGTACGTTAGATTCGGGCGGCAGGATGAACATGAAGGGGAAACAAGTCAGAACACCAATGCCAAAAGTCAAACGGACATGTTCTAAGAAACAGAGTACAGATTGCTGTCCACCAGGACGATGGTTCTTAATCTTTGGGGGCTGGGCACTCTCTTCAGAATCTTTCCCTCGCTCCAAATAATACTACACAAAACGCACACAACATTTTATCTGCACTTTCATGTATGCTGAGAGTCCATCCATGGGCCCCCATTTCAGAATGACTCCTCTGCTTACTGCCATGTGACACTCCAGGCTAGTCAAACATTTCCTAAGCAAGCCGTGACATCCCTCAACTCCTGTGGATCAGGACTGGCACCTGATTTCTCCTGACACATGCTCCCATGCGGCCAACTCCGATAATCACGGCAGACTGGAGGGATGATATTTTTAAAGAGGAGAAAAAAATCAGTCTTTCTATTCTCTTCACCTCCCTGCAGGTTTCACTGGAAATAGACACATTTCACATCAGTTTTGCTCTTTCTGCTCCCCCATGTCACCCCTAACAGCTGTGACCTTAATGCCCTTCCCGAATATCCACGTGGCCCTTTATTATCCCTCAGCCTAGCATCACCCTTCCCGCTGCACAAGGCTCTGGATTTCATGGTTTTCTCCCTAAGCCTGGCCTCACCCTGCCTGGCACCGCATTCCTGCCACGGGACTGGGCTGGCTCGTAAAATGTCTCTTTATGTACTTTATTACTTAAACTCTTTTATTTGCCTGCAGGAGCCCTTTAACGAAATCACATTGAATTGACTTTCTCACACCAAATCAAATCTCCCTGGTCCCAGTTCAGTTGTCTTTGTCAATATGTACTTTATAAATGGAGCGAATTAACAGATGCTGTCGGGACAGAAGTGCTGGGGCAGCGCTGATGTTTTTAGTGCTCTCTCGGGCGGCCGCGGCGTGGAGGCGCCTTGCACAGGTGTCTCGGGATGAAAGTCACGCTCGTCACTGCAGTCATTTGGGCGGATATGTATTCTTCGCCATTTTCGTTGGCTATATTTTAAGCCTCTTTATTACTCTTTTTATTCTTCCTGTTTGCTTATATGGTTTTATCATTCCTGCCATTCATCTTGGGTTGGACTTGATTATATCCTTCAGTGTTAAAGGATGAGAGTTAAAGACTCTCTGTTACTCAAAGAGGACAGAGTGTTCTGTCGGCCACGAGAAACGGATCACGGAAGACCTTTGGCACAGACTGCCTTATTTCTGTGACAAGTGTTGCCCCTGCAGCCTTTGACGGGACACTGTGGACTGCCATTGGCTTGGAAAAGGACACTGAGCACTCCTGTCCCTGTCTCAGACTAGAGTCGAGTGAATGACTCCACCCTAGTGGCCTGAGATGGGATTTGGGAACGTGGCAAGAAGGGAAGCATAGTGTTCAACTCCGTCCTCTAAGAGTGCGTTGGAAGAATATCTCCTGGGAAGGTTTCCTTGACATACTGGATTTGTTTAAAGCATAATGTGGAAATGCTGTATGGCACACTTCCACGATGTCGGGGAGCATTTGTACTCTGCCCTTTTCTCTCAGTTTTGTGGGGGTGTGTGCAGAGCCATCTACTGGTGAAGTTGCAAATGCAGTGCTTTTCTTTCAGGCTCTGCCATCAATTTTATACGTTTGTCCTAAGAATGACTGATCGCAAAACTTTTTTCATTTTTCTAGGCCTCATTTAATCCCTTGGTTAAAATGTGGTTCCCATGGTGAGCCCCAGAATTCCATGATGATTTGCCTTGTTCTAGTACTTGGCTGATTTAATCTAGACTCTGTTTTTCAGTACTGGACTGATTTAATCTAGACTCTGTTTTTCAGTACTGGGCTGATTTAATCTCCAAAGCATGATTCATAATTGTTGTTCCTTCTCTCAGAAAAGCAGAGCGCCTGTCTTGCAGATCTGAGAATTAAGAATTCGTCAGGCCTGTATGTCTGTGCATGTTTGCGGTGGCAGCCTGGCCATTAAATAAGCATCGTTGACTTATTGGAAGTGGTCATAATACTGTGAGCCAAAAATTCTTTCCTCCACAAGTTTCTCAGTTGTATCCAATACAACGGAAGCTATCCATCAGCTATTTATGCTGCTTGGAAAGATACTCCTTCGATATATATGCGTTTTGTTCTCAGGAATAAACATCTAATATTTCGATGCATACACTACCACTTAGATAACATCTGCATCTTGTTCAAAGTGACACTCCACCTTTGTATAATTTAACGAAGAGCCTCTAGACAAAAAAATAGATCCACCCATCCATAATCCATGACCTATTTTGTTTTTCTTTGGGCATGTTTAAAATCGTGCATTCTGCGTGTCAAAGTTCAAACGCCGAGTGCTACGTGTGATGAATTAGGCAGGGGTCAAAAGCTATTGCCACGCAGTTTCTGAAGACGGTCTGACTCTGAATTTGAGCTCATTCATGCTGAAGTGATGCACCATGGGAATGACTCCCAAACTCTGCTCCGGAACATCTGCTCGCCCTAAGTGAGTTAGTGCACGTCAGACATCTTTATGTCAGAATACTGCAGTGATGGATGCAGGCTTCAGAAAATGCTGCATAAAAATCTGGTGTGCCATTCTGGCCATTAAGTGAAATTACTATTTAAATTAATGGCACTGTCACAGTTTATCTGTGCAAAGAATGAACGCTGATTAGGGTATTAAGTAATTAGCAATTTATCACACGGGAACAAGGTTGATAATAATTAAAGAAGTAATGGTTTACCGAAGGAACTAGGAAGGGAGTCACTTCTTGTTATGTGAGTGAAATCTTGGCTGGAAATTGTAATCCAGTGAAACAAAGATGAAGCTCCGTGTGAGAGAAAGCATCCCCCTCCCTTTTTTTTCCTAGTGTAAAAACAGTTCATTATCAGCATTTTAGTGGACCTGTCAGAAGTCCCTCAGAGCGATCAGATGACTGATTAGGAGTTTGGAATTAGGTCACCGTCTGCATTTTGATTTTGTACTCAAAGCATGGTGAGACCAGGAAGGAACTGGGGAGTAAAGAGGGAGGAAGCATTCCGCTCCCCAAGGGGCCAGTTTTCAGGTTTGATTGCTCTTGAAAATAAAAACAGGAATTATTTTCAGACAACAGCTAGAGAAAAAAATACGGCAGTAAAGAGTCCAAGATAGGGATTTAAATGTCTGATCTGAAGGCTGCAGAAAAAATATCCAAATGATACAACACTCGAAGTTGCGGATTTTCCTTTTTAGTGTGTGTTGAGCTATTTATCCATCATAATCGAGACTCAGACTATAATGATAGTGCTGCTGTGTGTATTTATTTGAGAGAACTTTTCCTAGCAGTGTTGAAACAACTCAAATTATTAACAAGGCACCAAAGAAAACAATTTACTTTTAAACCAATGACTTCGAGCAGTTATCACCTTTAAACAGGGCATGTCAAAACTCAGCTATGATCCATGCCTGTCTTTAACCATAAATACAAATGTTTTAAATATCTGGAGATATTCTTCAAATCAAAAGATCAGTGAGAGAGTTCTTCGAAGTCATGTGTGGGTAAACATCTTTCTTAAGGCCTATGCCAAGCCAGCGTCTAGATTCAGTGATGTTTTTAAAGCCCTTAAACCTCGTGGGTCTATTGTTAGGAGTGTCTTTCGTCACGTAGGTGTTTGTCCGAGACCAGATTGAACACTTCAGGACTCCACGGCACTTGGAAGCTGAGTTTCTTTATGTCAGCAGTCAGGACTGATAATAAACACACACAATCCTAATTAAAACAGATCATCACATTGTGCTACTATAAAGGCTACATGTTGCTGTATAATATGATGTAGCACTGTAACATGGGGTGCAGGCACCTTAATTTCTAGCTTTAATCTGACGCCAGATAACTGTTTATTAATTCAGGCTTGTATGTCTGATTTTTTGCTGTACCTCTTCTATGGTAAGATCTAAAAGGTGTTGGACAGAGGCAGTTAAGCTGAACTGGGGAGGGAAAAGAAGTTCATTTGGTTGTGCAAGTACACGCATCCTCAATGGATGTAGAAATCAGTGACCCGGCCTCCAAGGTCTGCCACTGCCCCGGCCTCTGACTCAGGTCTCACTGTGGGTCTAGAATACAGGGTGGCTCCACGCACCATGGCCAAGGGGTGTGCCTGATCCCAGACACACTCGGTGGGTGCCAGTCTGTCTCATGGAGAAGGAAAGGCCACTGCTGCTGCTGGATTCACAAGAAGCCAAGATTTGAGCCCTAGAGCACAGGTGGCAAACACAAGGCCCATGGGCTGTAACCTGCCCTCCACCTTGTTTTATCCTGCCTGGCACCTTGTTTCTACCTGGCAGCAGCACTGAGTTCCTTGCCCAAAAAGTAGTTACAATTATAACAGTCCTAAAATTACACCCGGCCCATTAAAGGCAACCGGGAGGCTGATGTGGCCCCTGGTGACAATGAGTTTAACACCTCTGCCCTAGACAAAGCCAGGCAACAACATAAAGACTCACGCTGTAGTGTCCCCCATTCTAGAAAGGGGCCCCCTCTCTACTCTCTCTGTCCCCTTCTGCCACAGGGCCGGGGTGACTTTTCCTCCCCTGTGAATTTCTGGAGATTTCCTGGGGAAGTTCGGCCCCACCGCGTGCTTCCGACCGCTTCCTCTCCTGCGTCCTCTAGCTCAGGAGCAGCATCTCCTGCGTTTGGCCGGAGAGACGCCCCGCTGCACGTGCCCGTCACCTCGGCAGGGACGTGCTGCCTGAAGTATCGTGTCGTGGCAGCCCCTGTCAGAGCCCCTGACATTTTTATACCAAGCTTTACAGCGCCCTCGCTTTCCTTCCCTTTTTAAAATTTTGTATCCATATATAACATTCGGTCGTTGCAGGGATGTTCTGCTGTGGGCAGGATTATGTGAATGTGTCAGATGCCATATGCTGCTCAGCCTCCAGTGGAGAGTCTAAAGCACACGTTAGAAAGGACCTCCCCGTGCCAGTGAGGTGCTGCGAGACCCAGCTCATTCCGGAGAGCCAGCAATGCTGTCGCGGAGTTGGCTACGACCCCCTGAAATATGTTTGCTCTGACAAGATTTCCGCCGGAATGACGATGGAGGTAATGGGCAGAAAGCCTCTCCGAGGCCTGATGCGACCACGGAGAGAGAAATACATTGTTCGTCGCTAGTTTTCTAAACTAGGGAAATGAAAACTCCTGCGTGCATTATTCATTTTCACATTACATCCATATTAATACCAAATGAGGTCGCTGTGATGGATGTTATTGCAGTGAATTCTAAAGAAATTAATAACGATGAGCTGTTCTCCAGAAGCTGCCCAGCACTCAGGTGCCCACGTCCCAAGGAGAAAAGACAGGAACAGACATCACTGGGCACACGACATTGTCTCTGCCCCGTTCTCGGACCCCCAGCTCCCAAAAATGTTTGCGGAGCCCTGTGTGTGTGAGTCCACTTCCTGTCCCCTGCCAGTCTCTCTGCTCCGTCACTGGTGTTGGCCGAGCTTTAAGAGGATGTGGGGGGAAGGGCAGGTGTGCCGTTCACCATATTTAAACAGAAGTCATACTCCATTTCCCGAAGCAGCTTTACTTTGGGAAAACAACTTATTTTGCACAAGAGAGAGGCTGAATGCAGATCAATTTTAAATAGGAACAATTATTTTAAATGCAGGCTGTTACCTCTCTACAAGAAAGGGGGAGTGGAAGTCTGCATTCTAAGATTACAGGGTGGGGCAAATACAGGTTTACAGCTGTGAGTACAGGACACCCAGGGTTTATTCTTATATTGTTATTTATTAATTACTGTATTATTTTCCATACAAACACCTGTAACCTACTTTTGCCCCACCCTGCATTAACGTGTTTATGTCCCTGTAATTTGGGATGATGAAATATCTTCTTTTCTGAGATTAGAACATGTTAGCATTTATCAATAACTATTAAAAATCCAGAGATGTATCAGAGAAGGGGTTTACAATTATCAATAATATAATGGCAGTTCATGAACTATTTGGATTTTCCGAGACTTGGGTGGGGAATATATATAGGTCATACATACTTTCCCACAGAAGTGCAGGTCCTCAAACGTTGCATTCTTTATTTCCTTGAAACCTCCATTAGGAAAGGGTCAAAGTAACAATAATAGAGTAATGACTGCTGTTATTAGTTATAATACATCGACTGAGTGTATGGCATTTGCAGGTGTTCTTTGATTCACACAACAAACTTGTGTGCTAAATTCACGTTCCATTTTCTCACTACAGAAGCTGAGGCTTTGAGAGTATAGGTCATAGAACTAGGACCTGTGGTTCTGGACCTTGAATCTAAATCTGTGTCCTTTCAACAAAAGTGCCCTTTGTAGAACACAAACTGCCTTCATTTCTTTTTTTATGAATTTCAAGATACTTGTTTGTGAACTTGGTGGAAGGAAGTTTCACTTGAAAGTCATAAAACTCGACCCCTTGCATGTCTAAATGAAACCGTAAAATCCTCTTCCCTCTCACCACCCCACCCACCCCTACCACCTGACCTAGGACCCCGAAGCCTGCGGGACTGTCTGCCCGGCCTCCATGGAGGCCACCGCGCATTGCGGCAGGTGTGACTTCAACGCCACCAGCCACCGGTGCGCTGTGATCAGAGCATCTCAGGACCCCACAGAGAAGGCGTCAGGGGGAGGAATGTGCTCCTCTGGGGAGGAGACTGTTCATGCAGGACGCGCAAACGCGTTCTCCTTCACAGGTAAGGGCACGTGAGCCACTGCCCGAGGCTGTGGAGGGGTGGGGAAGCTGCGGAAACACGGAGGGCTTTCACTGTGACACCGCCTCCCTCCCCAGTCTAACGTCATTTAATCCCATCATCCTGTGGGCCAGGTGGTTCCAAGAAAATTAAAGGCACAGTCTGGATTTGTGCAGAGTAGTAGCTTACATTTTTTTAAGTCAAACTTTAAATAAGGGTGGATGCTATTTTAAGGTAAATCTGTAGAGAATAAAGAACAAAGAAAGTAACAGTTCACCTTTATGTATCAGTGAGTAGATATAAAGATTTGTAGTGATGGAATGACACTCTACGATATGCGGTTTGAAGGATCACTGTTGGCTAAAGAAATTATTGAAGACAAATGTGTAGGACAATTAGGCAAATAAGAGTCAATGTTGAATATCCACACCCTGCCAAAACCAAAACCCTCTGTTGTTAGATGAATAACCTCATATCACATACAAAATGATTTTGAGATACAAAGTTTAAAAGAAATTTGAAACTCTGGCAAAGGGAAAACAAAAGTTCAGGGAAAGAGATCATCAAGGAAAGGTAAAATTTCAACATGATTCTTTTTGGGTAAAGCAAAAAAGTTGCTTTTATGCACTGGAAGCATCTTTGACAGACTGAACGTCAGAGGAACGCAAAGTAACAAGGATCAGAGATGAGAGAGTAAAAGGGAGGAGAAATACAATGGAAGAAAGAGTAAGGAGCTGAGATTAGAAATGTGATACGGGCTTGAAGAGTGTGAAACAAGAGTTACTAGCAAGGGATAGTTGGATCTGCTCAAGCAAAGAGATTCAAAAGCACAGTGAGCTTCTGGGGGCAGGTGGAGGGGCTGGGCATCCCACCCCCTAGTTATTCAGGGATCAAGGTTCCTTCCTTTTCTTGGCTCATGGCAATTCAGGTGCTGTCCTCCTCCACATGGGGCGGCCTGAGTTACCACATCCTAGTTTTAGCCCATTAGAATGGGACAAGCCAGAAATGGAAGGCAGTGATTTCTTCTCTAGAGGGATGCACAGTAGCCTGTATCAGTTTCTGCCCTTCCCCTTGTTGAGAGTTGAGTCATGTGACCCCACCAAGCTGCAAAGAACACTGGAAAATGTAGTCTCTAGCCAGAATGCAAGGGAAATCTGCAGACCCATGGGTGGTCAGCACAGGTAGCAAGGGGCAGATACCTTCTTACCAGAGAAAATGGAGACAGAAAATAATCCCTTACATTTGATGATGGCAATTTACATGTTATCAAGTTCTGCCATATAAGTAATTGTATTTTATTTTCATACCAATTCTATAGAGTAGGCAGGGCAGAGTTGATCCTTAGAGATGCATGTGAAATGAATGTGGTCAAACACCCCAAGTGGGTGCACTGAAAATTAGTCCTGTGGAGACCAAGAGACAGAGACAGCGGCCAGCGGCCAGGGAGGGGATCTCTAGTCCCGATCCTGCACCTGAGAGCAAGTCACCACGAAACCCCCCCACACACACACCCACACGTACAGATTCAATCAGTGAAAAATAGAGCTAAAGAAACCTCCAAGTAATTTTTTTGGAAATTGTAGCATTTGTATATGGAAGTTATTAAAGTTTAAAAGCCAAACTAAGACATTTGAGGCACCGTCGAATCCTGTGGATGATTAGCTAATACAACTTTTGCCAGTCCACAAAGCTCAGCAGGCTGTTGATTTGGTGTTTTAATCAGAAGGGTTGTTGCAGCTTCTGACTGAGTTCTAGCTTGGCGGGAGAGGAGAGCGATAGATTGTGGAGCCGGCCCTCACTTTTGTTCACTAACCGCGATAAGCTAGGTTTCAGGTTCTGCGTCTCATAACAAGTGTATTATAATCCATGTAATAATTTGATAAGGTAGTGTTTACCCTGTAAGAATTGGCCAAGTTCATAATGAAACTATAAAAGACCGTTGGCAAGCCTGCCTGCGACAGGAGTGGAGGGAGCAAGAACCTGTGAAGCATTAGCCTCTGATGTACACCAGCCCAGGGCTTCGCGTTCTGAAGCGTTTCCTTGATGTGCCCACGCTCTCCAGTCCGTGCCGCTCCACATCTCGGCATCTCCGAAACGTGGAAAATGTGTTTTATGATCCCAAGAGTCAGGACATGAGAGTTCTATTTCCAACGGTAGGATTAGAGCATCAAGCACTTTTAATTGTTTAAAGGTTTTTAGACTTGTTTTCAATATGGTGGTAAACTAATTCAGATTTTTAAAAGCCGTACTTCGATGTCCGTCTGTCTAGATGTGAACCTGGAGCCCTACACGATGTATGAGTACAGGGTCTCTGCTCGGAATGGCTACGGGCGAGGCTTCAGCCGAGGTGTCAGGGCCAGCACGGGAGCAGATGTGCCTCAAGGAGTGAGTCCCCCTCGGTGGATCCAGACGGACCGCCTTGAGGACGGAATCATCTTACACTGGAAGAAACCTATACAACCGAATGGTACTAAGCTGCTTGTAAGATACCAATAGCGTAGTTGTGTAAATCCGGGAGCAAATTGAAAGGAGTGCAGTCTCCATTTAATTGGCATGCATTTAACTCCTAAAAGGTGTTTCCTGATAAAGTGGTCATGAGGTATATGCCGACTAATCATTCGTTTTGTGAAACAGCTAGCCCTGATCAATTTTGAGCCAATTTTTTCCCTTGAATCCCAGCCTATATCTGAGCTGCTCTCAAACAACCAAATTATGTCATGGGAAGGCAAAATAGTTTTAGTATGGAATGTAAATTTGTTTGCTAGTGAGGGGACATAAACTTACGTGACTCTGCTTAGCTATGTTGAAACTCCATCTCCTCCTTAAGAGTGGGTACAATTAAGAATGGCTTGAACCTAGAGCAGATATGTGAGCAAATGAACATTGAATGATGTGGCAGCATCCCATTTCTTCCGAACTCAAGGACACGCACGTTGTTTGTGAAAAGTGGCAAGGATATGCCCCTCAAATGCAGGCGTTGTTCTGCCTCTTGTAGGTCCGATCCTTCACTACATTCTTCTCCGAGATGGAATGGAACTTTTTTGGGGAACATCACTGAGCTTCTCTGACATGAAGGAAATTCAGCCTTTTCAGGAATATTCCTACCAGCTGAGAGCTTGCACAGTCGCTGGCTGTGCCACCAGCAGCAAGGTATGTGGGTCGGCTTCCACCGGGAATGGAATGAACCATCGCAACAATAAATGTCTGGGTTGTGGGTGATTTTTCCAGGGGCAGAACACAATGTTTCTGTCAATATTGTGTTACGTAGGGTGTCCATCTGGCATCTCAACTGAGTATGAATACTTATGCCTAAAACTAGAGATCACTGGAAGGAAGATTATTCCAAATATCAATGTTTCATCAATTAAATAATAAAAAAACTTGAATCCATGTACCCTTTTTATCATACTTTTCCTCCACTAACTAGTTTTAGACTTTCTTTTATAAATTCATAATAAATCCCAAATCAGTGCTCAGTTTAAAAGGGTCTTGATTTAAATCCCATTTGGACAAAAAATTGCCTGTTCTTGAAAAACAGAGACAATGGCAGAAGGGCCAGGCATAGAAAATAAAATGTGTCCAAGGCTTCTTCTGCAGCCTTGGCAAGAAATTCCGAAGACCTGAACTCACGGGACAGGGCTCGGAGTGGAGAACAGCAGGAAGATGCAGCAGGGGTCGGGGGCAAAACTGACAGGACTTAGTGGTCCACCATGTGCAGAGGAATAAAAGGACGAGCCCTGAGTGTGTTCAAGGAATCTGAACAGAGCAGTGCTTGGCTCATGGTGCCATCGTGCCAGCAAATAACACGGAGCGGAAGAAGTGGAATGCTGAGATTAAAATGTTGAGAAGTGTTTAACTATCTATTGAAGACATGGAGAAGATAGCAGAGGGGTGGAAGAAAACAATATTGGCACTTGAAGTGAAAACATCTACCAGAAGCAGGATCGAGAAGTGACTGACGTTTGCTAGAAAGATGTATGAGGGAGGTTCTTGCAAGAGCCTGCGCGTGGTTCACGCAGAAGACCACAGGGGATGATCTCTGGGGAATGTTACCACGTGAAGGAAGAAAACCTCTCAAGGGAGACTGGGAGAAATAATCAGACACTCTAGGAGGGACAGAAAGCAGGAGCCATTGTCACAGAAGGCAGCCAGGTCGGGGAACACCCAGGAGAACACAAGCTCACACAGGACAGTGCCGGCTCTTTATATGAAGTTAAAACCTTAGATGAGCAGCATCTTGAGACACCGTGCAAGGGCCACCCAGGGGCGACCTTCAGTCCCACTGCACTCAGCCTGACATTCACAGACCCCCAGAAGCATGTCACCACCGGGACAGGGGCGGCTGATGGTCCTGATCCAGAGTTAGGGTCTGAACAGTCCTAGACCGATTCCACCGACGTAGCTCCTGCCTGCCAGATGCCAAAACCATTGGTTCAAGGGCAATGCCAGGGGAAACTCCGAGAGAAAGACAAACACCACGCCGTTTCACTTGGTCACATTTTGACAAAGTCGAACAAACACGTGGTTGATTTGTTCTTCTTTCCTCTCGCTTGATTCTTTTTTCTAGAACATTGGTGCACACACTATGGAGTCATCCTGGGGATCATGGAAGGTACAGAAACAAGTCTGCCCATTTATACCACTCAAAGCATATTACATGCACGCGAGTTCAGATGTGGGCTTTGCTCCATATTTACTGGTGCTTACAATGCACCAAATCAGGCTGTTAAAATGCAAAGACACTCATGGGCCATATGGAAGAGAGTTATCAAGAGTTCTCTAGGAAGACAGTTTGCCAGCCAGATTTGACTTGCTTAAACTGAGGGCTGCACTCTGCCGTCAAAATTGTTGTTGAACCTGCTGTGATAAACGGTAGTCTGAGACTCCCGTAATGTATTCAAGGTCAGACTTGATTGTTTAAATAGGAGGGGGGCGAGATTCAGAGAACGGGGCTGCTCCTCCGATCCCCTACTCACAGTACACCAGGCCAGACGTCAGCATTCTAAAACAAAAGTGGCATGTTCATTGATCAGAATACCCAGTGTACTCTCACGATAAATTGCTGTTTAATTCCCACATTTCAGGTAGTTGCAGCTACTGCCCAAGGAGTGCCACAGAGTGTCCCGCCCCCAAGGATCACCACGCCCCACGCAGACGCCCTGCGCTTGAGCTGGGGTGTGCCGGAGAAACCAAATGGCGTCATTAAAGAGTACCAGCTCCTGCAGGTTGGGAAAGGTGTCATCTACTCTGGCACCGCTGACAGGAGGCAGCATACGGTCACAGGTAACACCTACCGGAAGAGTCTGTCATTGTGGTTAGGGGGCCGAGCCTCCCAGGGGTGAGCGATTGATGTATGAGGTCACTTCGAAAGGACGCGTTCTCTTGACATATGGTCAGAGCCCACTTATGCACGCGAACAGGAGAACCCACACTGACAGCAATCAGCCACAACAGCAGATAACTCCCGAAATAATTTAGATTTGGCTTCGATGAGCATTCTCATGTGTAGGGTTTTTGCATGGGTATTCACTTTTTTCTTTTCAAACAAACAGCAAGATGCAGTTTCATTCCCCAAGGATAAGCTCGTAGGTAATGGGACTAGGGTCTCCAAGCGTGCATTGGAAGGCAGGGGAAAATCAGCCAGGAGCTAACATTTCTCTGCTAAGCAGGTAATTAAAACACAGAACAGTTGACAGTTGACTGGTTGTGACAACTTGTTGTGATTAACATCAATCAATAATGGTATTATTTTGTATTGTTTATTACAACAGTTTATAATTATCTTTAATGGTATAATAATAGTACACTATAACGTTAGATAATTACTGGCAGTGATTATAATAATAATTGATATGTCTTAGTTTAAATGTCCCTTCGGAGGGAGAGAAGTGTTTTCTGATGTGCTCAGTCTAGGGGTGGCTTCCCAAACTCACCAGCACGACACCTGTTTTCATTTTCATCACCGACCTCCCACTGCTGGTTATTTTGGTTTCCTATTATGTGTCTTTTTATGTCTCCTCCCACTGGAATGTGAGCTTTAGGGGAGCAGACCTTCTCTGCCTAGTGCAGCACCGCGCCTCTGGCCTCTAGGACAATCCTTGACAGGTCTGTCGGTGCTACGTAAATGTTTGTGGGAGTAAATGAATTTGATATGAGCCAACTGCCGTCCTAAGCAGTTAACATGTATCGTCCAGCATGATGCTCATCACAAACCTGTGAGTATGAAGAATTACTACCCCCATTTGAAAGGAAAGGGCTCTTTGAGAGATTAAGTAACTCAGTTCTTCATTTAGATCTACTGAATCATTCCAAACGGTTGCAGAGGTTTGGATTCTGAGACCGTAGACCAGGGTTTACAAACTTTTACTCTCTCCCTAGGGTCTCCAGCCTCGGTCCACAGCCTCCTGAGTGAACGTTCTCTGTCCACAGGGTCCCAGCCCTTTGCAGGGGACATTGGTCCTGGAGAGAATGAAACTCAGAAGTGCAGAGAGGCCTGGACCTGAGTGTCTGAGTCTGTTTTAGAGGAGGCACAGGTGGAAAAATAAATCCACTGTGATCTGCTCTTAGTCCACAGTTCCCTGACGCATAAGCAAGCACTTATGACAGGTTGTCCTCCATCTCCCAAAAGTCCGAAAGCCTGCAGAAGGTGCTTAATACATACCTGGGCACCAGAGCATTGCATTCCTTGTTTGAAGGTCCTGAGCAAAATCCAAAATTGATGTGATTGGAGGTGAGGAGAGCCCTCGTCAATTCAGAGGATCCAATGTATGTATCCCTTAAGGTCTTATATCAGTTAGAATTGAAACCTTCCGACAATCATTGAAATAGCATTGTTTTACATAATAAAACATTACATCCAGCTGGCGCTTTAGCATCTTGAAGAACCATTTGTATTCTGACTCATTTGATTCTCATCATATTCCTCTAAGATTAAGTGAGGGATAGTTTTAATACTCACTTTAGAAAGACCTACTCCAAGGGAGTCTTGGAGTCCCAAGGGCCTTATGGCCTCCCTCTATAAAAACAAAATGAGAATACTGTTTCATCCCCAAGAAAATAAGATGTGTGGCCTGCTTGCCATGTTCTAGAGAGTCTGCTAAGTGCTCTAAAATAATTAAAGTTAATTGCTGCTCTTAAGCTCCCAGTCCCAGGGGACAGTAACAGGTTCAGGAATGACTGCAAATACTGTGTATCCAGTGCCACAACAGAACGTTACAGAAGATGCAGAGAGAGGAGCTAAAAGAGTGGCTTAGAACGGGCGATGGAAGTTAACTACAGAGTTTTGAAAGCCAAGTTAAGGTGCATGAAGACTTGGTACCAGTAAACGTTTTCGCAGGAACCTGGGATGCTAGGTGACGGAGTTTCTTCTTCTTACACTATCTGTCCATTTAGCTGGCATTGACTTTGAACCGTGGCCAACTCCACTGGCTTGCATTTTTCAGAAATGAGCATTTATATGCCAACAGACCCAATGCAACTGTAATGCTCAAACCAACAGGATTGATAGCCTCATTAATTATAAAAGAATTGCAAAGATGAAAAAAAACACCTTCATGCCGCCAATTCTTCCTTTTATTGTCATTTTTAATGGATAGTTTCACGTCAAAGAGGATTTTATACACATAATTTGGTACCAGAATTCTTCTTTTCTTAGAATAAATACTTTCAAGTGTTTTGCACATAATTTGACTTTTTACAGAATTATAAAATAGAAAGAAGCCTTTTGAATCCATTTGGTCCATTTGCACTGTTTTAGATGGATTCAGAGAGCACATCACCTGGGCAGTACAGCCCTAGAGAGAGAGTTCTATGTTGAAAAAGGAAATAAACCCTCATTCAGCAGAGCCTGGCCAAGTTCAGAGCCTCCCATACATAGCTCCTGTGGGGTAGGAACGGTGCTAGGTGGGCCTTAGACCACATAAAACCTACGTCTCTGTAGGGTGAACGTGTTTTGTCTGCCCAGCAAACTTCAGTGCCATGGGTAGCTGCCCGACCAAACTCAGCACAGAAGCATTTTACGATGCGAATGACTATTTTACTGAGTTCATGGAAGGAACTGAAATAATCAAACGTATTTCACATTTGATCTCAAATGTTTGACGGAAGGGGCGCCTGAACCCTGTGGGATGAGTGCTCTGATTTTCTCGCCATCGCCCAGCCCTCGGCGGTCCCTGTGTGGCCGCGGAGCACTAGCGAAGCTGTAGCTGCAGTCGCCGAGGAGCCTGAACTCCAGGTCCTCGGAAGCGACGGGGTGGCGAGCACCTAGTCTCAGCCCCACTGTCTCCATGCTTATTTTTAATTACCTCAAAGCTTTGGAAACATGATCCCCTAAATGCTTTGTGGGAATAGTGGCAAATGCACTCATCACGTGAAATCCATAAATTGCTTATAATCCTCTCAAGATGTTAAAAAAAGCATTAAGTAATTGAAGACAGGAAGTCCTCAGTTAATTATTTAGAGGTGCTATCAATGCTTTAAGTAAACCGAAGCGTTCTCTGCTATCTCACTGAGCGGAGTCCCCTGGGGAAGGAGGGGCAGCCGCCCTCATTTTCTCATCGTCGCTAATGCAAAGAGCACATGGCAGCTTGTCAATAAAAGACCTTTTCATATCCCCGATGACCACACGCAGCCCCTAGCCTGCACAGAACAATCCGGATGGCCATGGTGGCATTGTTTCACTTTGGGTTACACGCTTTAGACGGGAGGCCTCCGAATGACAGGGAAGAGGGATTAATGACATAATTAAGGCCACTGAGAACAATATGAATTAATCATGTCCTCTTGAGCAGCAGATAGGATGAGGGCTTAGGTGTCTCTTAACTCCAGGGAAAATATTTTCAAAAAAATTCATTGAAAGTTGCTCCTCGTTGCGTTACACCGAAGAGGGAAGGCGCGCAGCGTGAAGTTGCCAAGGAGAGAACAGTTTGCCTTCCACCCACGTCCTCCAGGAAGCCCACACAGAGCTCCTGTGCTGAAACCAAGTGGGTAGTGCCAGCTGTAGCAGAAGATGCACGATAAATACACGGAGACCGGTGTCCTGCACACCCCTCTCGGACCAAGAGAGAACACAGTGTGACCATCAATAGCGCGGAGTGTGGGCATTCTTTATAAAGGGATTTTCCATTAAGATAATTCTATGTCTTCCCATCGTATCCTACATTCTCCTATCACAACATTTAGTATACTTGGCTGCCATGTCCTTTTCTCCTGTAACCTGTTCCTCAGTGGGTAGGTACAGCTGTTAAGGAGGGAGTCAGAAGCGTCCTGTTTGCCCTTGTGTCACTTATGCTGTACTGGGCATTCATCACAGAGCTGAACACATATTAAGTGGTCAGAATAAGTGTTGAGTAGTAAACTAGTTTCTGAATGCCTGTATTTCATTTTTTTTTTAGATTGTATTTATTTATTTCTAGAGAGAGGGGACAGGAGGAAGAAAGAGAGGGAGAGAAACATCAGTGTGTGGTTGCCTCTCACACGCCCCCTACCAGGGACCTGGCCCGAAACCCAGGCATGTGCCCTGACTGGGAATCAAACAGGCAACCCTTTGGTATGCAGGCCAGCACTCAGTCCACTGAGCCACACCAACCAGGTCCCATTTTGATTAGACAGAAAAATGAGACTGTCAAACATATCTAAATCTCAGGTAGGGTGGGCTATGTAACATCCAGAGCCCAGGGCAAAATGAAATATGGGGCCCCTTTTTCAGAAATCATTAAGGGTTTCAAGACCAAAAGCAGAGGATTGAATCCAGCATGGGGTCATTCCAAGCACGGGGCCCACACCCCTGAAGCCAGCCCTTACCTCTGGCAGGGTGTGGACCAAGCGGCAGTTTCTGTGATTGTCTGCAGGAGAGTTTCCAGAGCGCCCTCTGTAGTTCCCAGTGCTCAGGGCTGTGTCACCCCATGTACTGCCTGACTGTGTGCGGACCGGCAGACATCAGACCTGGGAAGACGGATAGGACAACTCATCTTCTTTTAATTTTTGTGACTCCGAGGAAAGCCTGGCTACATGGGAGAAAGAAAAAAGAAAACTGACAGGGAAACAACCACTCTTTCTCACTTTCCTTAAACATCCCTGTGGATACACTGCTCTGCCCCAAAATGTACAGTCTCTGGACACTAAGCATCCTGCCTGGACACTAATATTTAAAGGGGTAAAATGTGCCCCTGACATCTCAGAGATCCCATGGCACTTGGCCTGGGCAACCAGTACAGTTTTGTCCCAACAGTGCTGTCCGAGTCCTGTTGTCCCTGTGATGTGTGTCCTCATTATCGAGCACCTGAGCAGGGTCAGACCTGCCACCTGAGGCCACATTCCATTTCTAGAGAAGAAAACTCTGCCTGAAAATGTAAGGCAACCATTGCCTCAGCTTAATACAGCAGCAGACTCCAAAGAAGAAAAATATGTATTAAAATAGTGCTAGAAAAATCAAAAGCAAGGATCTTAAAGGTAGCCTTAATGTTCATCTCTATTTGGAAAGCGAGTCTGCCAAAGACTTAACCCAAGTAGGGGAAGGTTCCTGAGATGAATCTGATCACTAAGACATTTGAAAGAAAGACCTTAGCTAAGACCTAAAATTCTGCATATAATATAGAATCAAGATATACAGAATTATAAACTATCTTCTATATTCTGTATGTAAAATATTCTACAGCAAAGAAGCTTGCAGCAAACAATCAGAACTGAAAGCCGTGGAGTTTTCTTACAGGCATTGACAATGCAAGAGCCCTTGGCTTTGATGTTTCCGTCCAGTTCCACGAGACACCAACTGAACCCATATGTTAAAGAATTGATTCCAGAAGTGGACCGTGACCATGGCTGCTCATGAGGGGGCCAGAAACTGGCTTGCCTCAGTGAGGTGGGAGCCACTGAGATTGTGATGGAGCATACTATCAGGAAAAGGGGACTGTGTAGCATGGGAGCTCCCAAAATCCCTTTCATATTTTGTCAAACACATCAAAATCTAAACACACCTCTGCAATGATTTCATGATGTCTTGGTGTATCTGTGTTGGACATCCAGATTTTCACATACAATCAGATTAGTTTAAAGTAGACTTCTGATACAGTTCTACGCATCCCAGCCAAGGTTGCCTGGGGAGGGCGGAAGCTCCTAGGACTCTCCGGCAGCAAAGATGCCCTGTGGGGTCACTTAGTGGGGTCATGGGCAGATCCGGGCAGGAGGAAGTGCTTCTCAGCAGCAGGACTGGATGCGTGTGAGTTAGGTAGGCTGAGCATCCTGTCTGGGCGAGCTGGTGCGGAGACAGGTTACTTACCAATACTTGGTGACCCCTAACAACAAGTTTTGGAGTCTCAGCATGTGAGTTAATCACTAACCCAATTGACTGAGGAACCTGTGGCACACTGTACTCTTTAGGGCTCTTTGGTAACTCTTCAGAATGTCACAGATGCCACTACAGAGTAGCTAGAGTTGTCCTTCGGAGTATCGCTTGCTATCCGAAACTAAAATAGACAAAAATGCCTTTTCCTGGCTATTTCTCTGGAGATTAGAAATTAGAAACAAGCTGCTCTTTATACAGTATATCAAATGTAACTTCCATATGCGTGGGTTTTATTTTCCAAATCATATTTTTATGACCTATAGACAGACATTACTGGTCGCTTTTTAACACACATTTATTCTTGAAAGTAATGTTACTTGGAAGTGTAATTGTAATGAGTTTGGTTACAGTATGTCTCTTTCCTTTAAGAAAAGAACATGATTCCCTACAGGGACATTCGGGTAATTTGCAGACACGGTAATCTTCCCTATGCTGAAATGTTAAATACTTGGCTTTTCTCCATGCATTTGCCTTTCTCCACTCCACGACTGCTGTTTCCTGCTCTTCTAATTCGATGCAGAGTGCTTCAGTGATGTTTTCCCTTCTCCTTCTCTTCGACTTCAGGATGAAGTTACACTCAGAAGGGTTCCTCGGAGACATCTCTTTATTTCCCTCTTCTCATCCTGGTCAGTTCATGAGTACTTTTCAATTGGTGTGCCCTTTTCATTGCCCGTTGCTAATATTTCACATATATCTCACTTTAAGGACTACCAGTAGGGACTTACTTAAAATGACAGCAAAACCCCGTTGAAATGTGTTGATTTTATTGAGCTTTACAGAGTCGTCTGTAGGAAAGGTCATCTAGTTCATGTAAATCATCTACATCTGATGGCAGAGGATGCTCGCCTTACAGAGAGTTTGATACGAGCTGTTAGTAATCCAGTCCTGTAACAGTATGGAGCACAAAAGACCTAAAAAATAGAAAAAAGAAAAATAATGGATTCAGATACTGCCTTTTCTCGAACTGGTCTGTAGCCCATGGAAGCACGTCTTCACTCCCATGTCCATGGTTTACAGATATGGAAACTGAGGCACTCAGGGGTCAGACAGCTTGCCCGTGGTCATAGTTACTGGACAGGCAGGTCTTAGAACCCAGATAGCTAACTCTAGACTCTGCTCCCAACAACCATGCAGTACTGACTCAGTGCATGAATTGCAGTAATATTTGGAATGGTAATATTTAAATCATGTATCCCCAGTTGTATTTTTTCATGTTACTGGAAGTTTCACTGGGCTTTGAGCTACCTGGGTCGTCATTTTCCTTGTAAGGCTCAGAAGCCCGGCCCCGCTGCTCTGGACCGTGCCTCTCAGCCCAGTTGTTCAGATTTCTGTCCTGGTCTCTCTCTTTCTCATCTCTGTGATCGCGGGTAAGTCCCTGCAACCCCAAATCCTCAGCTCCCTACTCTGTCGGTCGAGCAGATGACAGCAGTGCCTCGTGCACTTAGTGGGAATCTTGATTGTGTTATTGCCCGGGAAGCAGACTAGAGGTCTGCAGGCAGGAAGTAGTCGATAAACTTCGGCTACAATGGTACTTATGTAATCTAATAACCAACTTCCTTGAAAATAGCTGCTTCTTTCCTAAAATGTATTCAGTTACTGTGTGGAGTCCAGGGAAAAGAGCAGTAAATGAAGAAGAACAATCAAATCCCTTGGCTTGCTGTTTATTATTCGAGTCTCACTGACACACAACATTATCTCTGTTTCGGATGCGCAACGTGGCGATGTGGTGTTTGTGCACAGTGTCGAGTGATCCCAGCAATAAGCCTCGTTCCCATCTGTCACCATGCAAAGTAAAAATGTTTTTCTCATGATAAAGCTTTTTAAAATTGACTCCCTTAGCAGCTTTCCGACACGCACTACCGTGTCACAGGTGGCAAAGACAAGGCCCGCAGGCTGAACCCGGCCCTCTGCCTTGTTTTATCCGGCCCGGCACCTTGTACCTACCCGGCGGCAGCTCCAAGCTCTCGCTTCACTGTTAAGGAGTAGTTACATTTACACAGTCCTAAAGTTACATTCGGCTTCTGGAGGCAACCACGAGGCTGGTGTGGCCACCGGTGACAACGAGTTTGACACCCCTGGTCTGTAGTCACCGTGATGTCCATGAGATGCCCATTACTCCTTGTTGTACAACTAGACTAGAAGTTTGTCCCTCTTGATGCCCTTCACACCTTTCGCCTGCTGGCAACCCCCTCCCCACCTCTGGCAGCCAGCAATCTGTTTTCTGCCTCTGTGAGTTTTCCTTTACTCTGTTTTTTAGTTTCCACGTGTAAAATTATATGGCATTTTGCTTTCCTGGACTTATTTCCCTTTGTATAATTCCCACAAGATTCATGCATGTTGTCACAAATGAGAAGATGGCATTCTTTTTTGTGGCTGAGTACTATTCCATTGTGTATATGGCCCACACCTTCTTTATCTGTTTACTCATTGACGGACATTTAGGCGGCTTCCATATCTTGGCTATTGTAAATAATGCTGCAGTGAACATAGGGGTGCATATATCTTTTCAAATTAGTGTTTTCATCTTCTTAGAATAAATACCTAGAAGCAGAAGTGCTGGATCCTATGTGGTTCTATTTTTAATGCTTTAAAGAGACTCCATACTGTTTCCATAGTGACTGCACTAGTTCATACCCCCCACCAATAGTGCTCTAGGGTTCCCTTTCATCCATATTTGGTATTTCTTGCCAACAATTATTTTTTCTTGTCTTTTTAATAATAGCCATTATGACGGGTGGGAAGTGGTATGTCATTGTCATTTCAATCCACATTTCCCTGATGGTGAGTGATGGTGAATCGTTTTCCATGTGTCTGTTGGCCATCTGTAAGTCTTCTTGGGGAAATGTCTGTTCAGATCCTCTGCCCATTTTTTCATAGAACTATTTGTTACTGTTGTTGTTCTCCTTGTTGAATTGCATCAGTTCTTTATTTCTATACTTTGGATATTCACGCCTTCCCATTTTGTTGATGGGTCATTGACTGGGCAGCAGCTCTTTACTTTGATGTTGTCACACTGTCTATTTTTGCTTTTGTGGCTCTTGCCATTGGAGGCAGATCCAAGAACTTGTGAAGACTGATGTCAGGGAGCTCACTGCCTATGTTTTCTTCTAGAAATTTCTTGGTTTGGGGTCTGATAGCCAAGTACCTAATCCATTTTGAATTAATTCCAAGTATGATATAAGATAGTGGTCCAGTTTCATTCGTTTGCATGTAGCTGTACAGTTTTTCCCAACACTATGTACTGACATTCAGGAAAACAATCTGGAGATATTTATTGTTTCCAAATTACGTAACTTCTGTGATTGTTGTAATAGTCTCCAATAGAGACGCACCTGCTACTCAGTGAGGAGATGCTGTGGGCAGAGGTATGGATGAAATTATGATCACTGATGAGGCTGGTCAAATCCTGCTTGTGTTGGATCCCATGGGTAGACAGCATGGCCTCATGGCCCTAATGTTGTTAAGAAACACTTTTGCGTGTTTGGTCTTCATTAAACAACATCTCACAAATAATAAGCATTTAAAGTAGGCACTATTGGAAAAATATGATTTAAAAAAACCCTCAGGATACTACCCTTACTCTCAAACTGCTTCCTTTCTAAGTGAGAAGTAAGATGATCAGATGAAATGGTGTTACAAGGTCAAGACCCCCCCCCCTTCTGCAGTAGTGGCAGTCAATGGGGGACATCGTCAGACTAAGCTTGCCTCTGCTGTTTCTTCCCTTCCTTCTTGGTTGTTTCCTGTCATTTTCTCTTGAGCTCTATATTTTATCATCTTTAGCATTTTCCCGTAAGCTCTTATCAAAGATACATGGCTAGCATATGACTTAGATCTTTCATCGTATTCCTCATCTGTAAATCAGGTAAGGATCAAAATGGTGTAAATCGTTCACAGTAACCAAATGGCAGATTACAATCGAATACGTATCTGCATCTTGTCATTACACTGATAAGGAAGCCCAGAAGGCTTTAACGCTGGACCCTGGAGCAGCCCCAGCCACACACAGGACCTGGTTGCTTTAGCAGAGAACCTGGGCTGCTGCTCCAGTTCCCAATGAATCAGTTAGTTCATTTTGTCATTCATTTAGCAAGCACTTACTTTGTGCCTGTTGCTCTTCGAAGGATACAGTGGTGAGTAAACCAAAGTCCTGGTTCTTGTAGAGTTTACATTGTAGAGGGGATGACATATAGTAAAATATCAGCTAATGTTGAAGGCTAGGAAGAAAGAAATTTGAGGCGATAAAAGTGCTGGGTGTGGTGGGTAGGTTAGAGAGGTCAAAATCTTTGAAGATGTAGCACTCGAGCAGAAATCTGCATAAAGTGACACCACCAAAAGAACCCAATGTGTGAAAATGTAGTTCAAAGTTCATGAGAAAGTAGTAATCATTGGATGCATGTTATATCTAAACCCAATTATTTGACACATAGACTGAATTCTATTTGTTAAATGTTAGCCTCAGTATACTCCTTGTTGAACGTGGCCGGGTCTTCGGGTTGCTCCTGGGGACATGAAGTACTACTCCAGTAACCCGTTTCATCTCCCCAGCAGCCTTAGCAGTTAGATGCCAGATCCCCCGTGTCACAGACTGGCAGGTCGAGGTCAATGGAAGCTAAGTCACTTTCCCAAAGTCACATGCCAGGGAGTGGAAAGTCCAACCACATAGAACTTTCGTTGTAAATGGACTATCATTTTTTTGCCCTGAGAGCATCACTGTGCTATATATCATACTGAATCCATGAAAGTATTGAGCCCTGTCCCCTCATCAAATGATGTTTAATCTGCGTGTAAAGACAAAACAACATGCCCTCCAAATGCTATAGAAGGAAGTGTGAGATGGTAAACTTCTGGTGCATATAGTTAAGTATACAGTTTTAAAAGGGGTGGGGGTTCATTGGTGTTAACATTAGCTAAATATGGATTGGAGGTGAAAACGCTGAATCTAGCATTCTATTTTTTCCCACCCCTATTCATAAAAGAAGCAATTGCAGAAACCGGGATGGTTAGTCTGGAGAAGGGAAAACTCAGGGGGAATTTGATAACTGTCTACAAATATTTGAAGAACTGTCATGTGGAAAAGAAATTAGATTTGTTCTATATGTCCCTAGAGGTGGAAGTGATAGAAAGAGTTCGCCACAGTGTAAGGAAGGACTTTCAAACAAAACAAGAACTCCAGAGCTCTCAAAATGAGCTTGGGGCTCTTTGGGAGACGGGCCCCTACCTCCAGGGCAGTGCAGCCTCTCCAGTGACGTCTTGGATGTGGGAATCAGGAGAAAAAGGGATGGCTGGATTCCATGAATTTTAAGATCTCTTTGAGAGCTGACACTTTATTATTTCATCAGTGATAAATGAAGTTTCTATTACTACTGAACTGCTTATGAAGTTCCTATCTTCATGAAAGGGTATTTTCTGCCCTTAAAAATTTTTGGATAGCACATCAACAGCTCTGCATGTTGCTTCTCGTGCTTAGTTGATAATAAATAAGCCTCTCAGAATGCACTTTATTTCTTGTTCGCTCTTTCTAGGTCTCCAGCCATACACCAACTACAGCTTCACTCTTACAGCTTGTACATCTGCTGGATGCACTTCAAGTGAGCCTTTTCTAGGTCAGACTCTGCAGGCAGCACCTCAAGGTAATTAAAAAATACCCATGATTTGGGAGAAGAAGTTTTCCTATGGCATTTTGAAGAAAACTCTCTAAACTCTTTTTAACAACCAAGGAAAAAGACATAAAGTCAATGGGTATGAAATAAAATAGTATTCCAGGCTCCCATTCTTCAGATTTAGTTCAACTATAAGCCTCCCTAGCTAAAAGTTTGCTTTCAGTTCTTTAAATCTTTTAGATTTAATATCATATATGAAAGTTACTGTTGTTATGTACTTGGATATGAAATTCCTCCAAAAATCAAAAGTTAAGTATTTCTAGAAGGCCTAATGTAATACACAGCAAGCTCACTGCTTAGTTGGCTAAAATATCCACTGCCTTCTAGAACTTACAAGCAAATAGAAGTGATAGAATAGGTACCCAAACCTATAGGAAGGCAGAGAATCCAAAAGATGATGTTCAGAAAGACCAAGTGAACAGAATGCTCAGGTTAGTCCGAGGAGGGAGTGACTGCAACCCATTGTGACATCCAGAACGATTTCATGGGGCAGTTAGCTGACTTCTGAGATGGACCACAAGGAATTAGGATTTGGACAAATAAACAATGAAAGGAATGTCCAAACAGAGCTTGAAGGAACATAGAGTGGGACCGTCACCTGAGCAGGCAAATTGACAATATCTATCAGATTTTAAATGTTAATTCCCCATGACACAGTGGTTTCATTTTCATTATCTATGCCAGAAAATAACATTTCCACAACTTCATGATGAGGCATGTTCCAGGGAGTGCATTGAACCATGCTTTGTTTGTTTAGTGGCAAAATGTGGGAAGCCATCTAAATGCCCATGAGTAGGGGAATTACCAAATAAATTCAGGGATATTCACTTTGTGGAATTTCACTCATCAGTGTAAAAGAAGGAGATGATATGTACATATAAAGGGGAAGTTATGGAAGTGTATTAATATATGGTATTTTATGTATAAAAAGCACACATAGAAAATATGTATTTCTGTAGATCAGTAAATGCATAGGAAAAATTCCGGGAACATACAAGCCCATCTGGTAACAATGCTTATCTGGAAGTTGGAAACTGGGCTGGGTGCTATCATTTACTTTTAGGAGAAAGACATGCTCAGAAGCTTCAGCTAATGATCAACTAATTATTTTTTAGTCCTTATTATTGGCCTGTTTTGCATGTGGGCAAATAGAGGCATGAGTAAGTTTCTAAACAGAAATACAGTGTTAACTACCATCATAGTAGAGTCTTGAACCTCTTGTCCATTTCTCTGCTAATGAAAGGGATTGTTGTGCCTCAGAATATTAGACCTGAACTTCCTACCAGTAAATGGGGAATAAAATGGAAAATTCCACATAAGGGGCATATGGCTCCTCACCAGGAATTCACTAATGATGTTTTCTATATAAAGAATGCTTCATGTCAAAAAGCTTAGTGTTTCTTTGAAGGGAAGAAACCAGCAGTGGATTTTTTGGAAAGGTAAACTATCAAATGGATACTTTGATGATAATGGATAATTTCTAAAGGATCTACCAGCCACTTTTGGCTGAAACTCAAGCATGATAAAATAACAGGGTCTTTGTGTCCAGTTTATGGGTGAAATCCATACATTTAAATTCTTAGAAAATATGCATCTATTTTTCCACAAACCCAACAAAATTTCTTGAAAGGGCTTAGATTTCATGACTTAAAAATTACAGCTTTCAACAGCACAGGGGAGTATGAGATGAGAAATGCTGTCCTTTATTTCCTATCTCAACTTTATGTACCTTTTCTTTAACACAAATAACTATGCAAAGGAATAATAAACGAAGTGGGCTTTCCTCCACTGAAGAAACGTGGATTTAGAGTCCATTTTCAGGCTGCATAAGTGCCATTTGTGAGAGACGTGTATGTGAAATAAATGTAGTCGGCATGTTTACCTGCAGGGCCGTAAGGTAACAAATCACCAGTGACATCCAGTTCCGTTTTTATACTGGAAACTGGAAACAAACATATCATTTTAAGTTAATAACCTGATCACCGCTAATTATAAAATGCTTATTTGAGTGAATCAGACGTAGATTGAGGGTCTGGCTTTTGAGTGTCTGAAGTGGGTGTGGAGAGAAATAGAAGAAACCTTTGTTCAGAGCTGCCCTGAAAAAAGGAGAAGAAAAGTTACTGTGTCCTTATTGAGCAGTTGGACATAATTCCCCACAGTGGTACCCTCACAGAAAAGTGTGTTCCTCCAGTCAAATAGCGGGACCAGTTTGGACTGTCGCTGTCTTTTCAGAATGGCTGCCATACCAGCGGGTTCTGGTTCGGTTTAGAGTTCGATCAGCCGACGTGGCGGGCAGGCTTCCCATCGCCACTGGCGATGCAGGAAAGAAAATGCAAAGATCAGACCTTCTCGGCTTTGCTCCCAATTCCTCTCCTTCTCTGTTCTTTTAACCATTGAGCTTCTTTTAGCTTCTTTCACTGCTCTTTTCCTACATGGCACTCTGCAGTCTCCTGGGAGAGCCGAAGGACTGGCTTCCCTTCCTAATGAAGGCTGAGGGCTGCCACGCCACCAATACTCACCGAGGCTACACTGGTGGGTGTAAGGCCTCTGCTTGCATTCGGGTGTTTTGTAGCTATTTTAACCCCAGTATTTCAGACTCTCCACACACTTCCTGGCTTGTGTTTCTTTCTGTCCCCTCTCTCAAGTGCCACCATCCCCTAATCAGCGAGGCCTAAAACGTGACATACTTAACTCTTCCCTCTTCGGTAGGCTGCAGTATACACTTCTTCATAAAATCTTATTCGTTTTATTTTTTAATGTATTTTATTGTATTTTTCCATTACCATTTGTTCCACTTGTATTTTAAAATCTTATTCATTTTAAATCTTAAGGACTTTTTAAAAATGTGTTCTTCCTTTCCATCCCTTCTGGTATTGCCTTAGTCCAGCCCCTTTAATGCCTCTGGGTATTTCTAACTAACCAGTGCCCCTGACTCGAGGCATTATTTTCCTTTCTCTCATACTCCCATCCCAGTTCATTTTCCTCTTTGGCCAGAATAGGTATATCTCACCTTAGTCAACTTCATAAAATCCTCCTTCCTTCCAAAAATAAAATTTCACAACTTCTTAGTAAAGAAAAAAAAGACCCCTCAGGTCTTAATTTCAGCCGATCTGTTGAGTCTTTTGGTCTCCCCCACAGACCATTCTGTGCACCAAGCATTCCAAGGTGCTGGTCAGTCCCCCATGCTTCCTCAGAGCTCTAGGACTTTCTGTGGGCCCTCTTAGCCTAGGCGCTCTTTCCCTACATATGCACTCTTCACCCCCACTTTTTCAAAACTGGGAAAATGTTTCACATGTTGTTCCCTTTGGACACTTTTCCCTGTGGCCGCTTCCCCTTCTCCTGCACCCCACCTCACCCCAGCCTGTATTAGGCACCCTTTCTACGAGCTCTAATGACACGTGATGCTTCCTTCCTTCAAAGCATTTAACACACCAAGGCATATATTTTTATTTAGTCATCTGTTTTTATCATAATACTTTGGGGGCTTTGAAGGGTAAAGGTTGCATCTTTATTCCAACACCCACAATGGCCAACACAGAAAATGACAGAACGTTGGGTAGATGCAAAATGAATAAATTAGCAAACAGTAAATGATCCAGATGTCCGTGCACCCCTGACATCAGTTCATAGAAAACTGGCCCACTTCACCTTCTTCCAGAAAAAAAAGCCAATCCACAGTAAATGTGGGCAACTTTTCTACTGGAATGAAGATGTGTAGAACATGAGAGTGGGTCATGTTACATGACACTCAAGATAAACTGAAGACACATCCAGTAGACATCTTGCTTTCTTAGTAGCTACGATGTCAAGAGACCCGCCAAGGTTTCCTTCTGGCTTTTCGTTCGTAGATGCTCTGTAGCTGACCGACTCAAAGCGATGGGCCTCGTGGCCCCATTTTCTTCCCTTGAGCTGCCTTAACCCTGCCCTTCCATTATGCAGAATAGGTTTTCTGAGGCCACCTGAGACTCAGGCTCAGAGAGGGGACAGATCCTCCATCTGGGACTCATTAAGACATCTCACCAGAGGCAATCTTGGCTCTATCGAAGATTCCTTGTAGCTGCCGAGATAACACTGTCTCCATATCATTGTACAAGTGAAACACAGCCCTGGGTTTTTCACACTTCACTTTCTTCTTATAAATCAAACCAGTGGGTGCAGGGTTATCAATATGAACAGAGCTTTGACCAGCCTGTCCAGATAGGAAACGCAACTTTTACTTAACACATGAAGCAAAGCCCAAATGTTGCTCCGTTCATTTCACTGACTCCTCCATATCCTTAGGCTGTATTGATGGGCTCAGACCAGAAACAAAGACATAGCCTTTTTCACATCTTGGTGATTTGAAATACATCCTTCAAGGTGAGAAAGACTTGACTGCAGGAATAAGATTATGAATGAATAGTTTCTCTCTTTCTTGTAACTTTTTTAGTTTTTTTAAAGATTTTATTTATTTTTAGAGAGAGGGGAAGGGAGGGAGAAAGAGAGGGAGATAAACATCAATGCATGGTTGCCTTTCATGTGGCCCCCACTGGGGACCTGGCCCACAACCCAGGCATGTGGGGAATCAAACTGGCGATCCTTTGGTTTGCAGCACAAGCTCAACCCACTGAGCTACACCATCCAGGGCTTATATTTTCTCTCAAATCAGCAGATTAATATCATGTTAATTCAAGTCTTGAATTAGTTGGTTGAGTCATCTGGTGGCTGTTGGCAAAAAAAAAAAAAAAACACAGAAAAAAATGTATACAATGATTTGTGGATATGTCCAAGTATCTAACATAGAGAAGCTTCTAGAACAAATGGAATTACTTTCTTCACAGGAGCAATTTGTCCCTTAGAAAATCAGTAAGTCTGAGCCATTTTGAAATCAATCTTGATTCTTTCAGTATACTGCTAAATCAGATGAATTTTAATTTCCCGAGAATTTTCCTTTAAAAGTTCCAGGATCTCAAGCTTAATTTTGAGTAACTTACACAGGAGACATAAGGGAACCTGATGTGGAAATGAGTTTTTAAAAGGCCGCGGAAGAGAGTCGCAGTGTCTATGCAGAACATTCCTAGGTGACAGCGTGAAGTGGTAGGATGGAACTTCCTCGTCACTGGTTCTCCACCCATGTTTGTGCATCTGTAAGAGAACTGGAACATGTGACCTTGAAGGACAGTTACTGGTCCTTCTACACAGATAGATGCATATTTTACCCTCTACACAGAATGGCAAACTCCCTGCAAGAATGAGCCACATCTTAGTCATCTTTGTAATTGCTAGAACTGCCTAGAACATTTAACAGTAATTTACAGGAAACATATTTCCAATAAATGCATTCAGTCAACACTTATTAGGCATTGTGCTCTCTATAAAGACTGACAAATAAGACAGAGAAGACCCCAGCCCCAAGGAGATAACTTTGTCCTGACGCAGTAGAAAGAAGACTGTGCATTCATAAGAACTTGGAAACAATGAGAACATCAAAGAAAGAAGAGGATTAAGATGATGGGAGTGTTAAGAGGGAAATAGAAACCGGCATATGGTGGAGAGGAACTAGGCTGGGATCACTGTGTAGGGTTAGAGTTAGAGTTAGTTAGAGTTAGAGTTAGGGAAGGGAAGTCAACTAAGACCTCCCTGATAAGGGCGCGTTCACATACATTTTTAACGAACTATGAAAAATACAGCATTTCACAGTGTCATGAGCAAAAATGTTCCAGGCAGAGGGAAGGGAAGGGCAAAGGGCCAGAGGTGGGAGAGAACTCGAACCATTCCAGGGAGAGAAGAGAGTCTGGTGTGGATGGAGGGAACAGTGCCAAGGTCGTCAGAGCCAGAAAACATAGGACCACACAGGTTATCACAGGGAGCTGAAATTATATAAATAATTTTAAAAGGTTGTGTATTTTATAAAGATAGCATTGGTGTGTGTGTGTGTGTGTGTGTGTGTGTGTGTGTGTATGTATGCAATCTTCTGTAAAGATTGCCAAGAAATAGAGGAGGACAAGATTTAAAACATAGATACCAGTTTAGAGGCTATGATGGGAGTCCACAAGGGAGAAAAGTGACTTGGGTCAGGAGAGGCGGCAGTAAAGATACAGAGAACAACATCCACTCACAGTAGAATCTGCAGGACTTGACCATAGATTACATTTGGGGGTAAGAGAAGTGGAATCCTCAAGAATGATTTCTTTTTGCTCAATAAAATGGACACGTGGACAAGATTGGACAATGAACAGATTGTACACAGGGAAACCAAGAGGTCAGTTTTGGAGATTTTAAGTTTTCTATATAATTAGTCATACAAATAGAGGTAGCGAGTAGACAGATTCATGAGTCAGGAGTTCAGGAGAGTTTTAGTGTGGTGATTGGAGTTTGGGAGTGCTCAGCGCAGACATGCTACTGAAAACTACGACTAATTGGAGATCAGCTAGG
>PVIA01005806.1:56586-108678 GCA_004024845.1 Tonatia bakeri
TGCTAGGTTACATTACTTCCACATATTCCACCAGATCTTGATTACATTCAGAGTAACAGCCAAGTGAAGAGGAATTGCCCATCCCTTCCAGTATGACATTCACTTCTTAAAGGCAATTCAAAAATAAAATAATTACAGCAATAAAAATAGGTACATGCACCCACTTATGCATCTCACCCCCAAAATAAATAAAATGTCTTTTTGTCACGTGCCGTGAGACTTTTTTGATCAACAGATAAAAGGGTCATAGTACGAGAGGTGATGCTATGAATTTGACAAGGTGTTTATTTCTCCCTGACACTGAAACCTCACTGTGTCATTTCTGCCAGGAGTTTGGGCGACACCGCGGCACATTATCATCAACTCTACAGCCGTGGAACTCTACTGGAGTCCTCCAGAAAAGCCCAACGGCCTCATTTTTCAGTATCAGTTGAGTCGCAATGGAACCTCGGTTTTCCTGGGTGGCGGCGAGGAGCGGCGTTTCGCTGATGAAAACCTGGAGCCCACCAGCAGGTAAACTGAAAGCAGGTTTTGCCAATCAGGCATTTGGATGCTTTAGAGTTTTCAGGCATCCCTCCCACTGAAACGATATTAAATGAACTATCTCCCCATTCCTTAGCCATTGAACAGCTAGCTGATGAGGTCATCTGAAATCCATTGCAGATGTCCATGACCCACGTGCTGACTGAATACTTTAGTCTCAAAATACACGGACTTCCTTGAAAATGTAAACAAATGGTCTAGATCAGGGGTGTCAAACTCATTCTCACTGGGGGCCACATCAGCCTCCCGGTTGCCTTCAAAGGGCCAAATGTGATTTCAGGACTGTATAAATGTAACTACTACCTAACTAGGGGCAAGGAGCTCAGCACTGCTGCTGGGTAGAAACAAGGTGCCAGGCTGGAGAAAAGAACGTGGAGGGCTGGATTCAGCCTGAGGACCTTGTGTTTGCCACCTGTGCTCTAGCTGACGTGAAAGCATGAGAATTTTGAAGTGTATAAAATACACAAAGTATTAAACTTTAAAAAAATTATCATATCTTCAAAAACCTGCCTTCCTAAACTATCATTAAAAGAAATTTAAAGAGTTTTATTTTACATTAGCTACCTTTTTTTCTGGCATAATGTTTTCTCTGCTCACTGCACTATATATAGACATGGGTCGTTTTAGGGAAAAAAGTCCCACCTATTTGCAATTCATTCACATTCATTTCTCAGCAGAGAGAAAATGTATTTTAGATCAACAGATGTTTTATTGCAGAGAATAAAGATCAATTTACTTTTATTGTAGAGAATAGCAGATCAATTGAAAAACATCTCCCTCTAAACGTATTTCCCTGAACTCTAACCCATTTAAACATGGGAAGATTAATCTGAATCCTCCACAGTGCGCCCGTGCACTCCAGGCCTTCCCTGAAAGCTAGAAGAGAAGCAGTGGATTGCCAGTGGGGAGGGACAGATATAGTGATAGTCTGGGACAGTGCTGTCCCTCGCTGTACAAACTACCAAGCCTCTGGTGCAGTTTCTGAACACAGAGCAAAGTCTTCGCAAGTTGTCACAAATTCAGTACCAAACGATGGGTAGAAAAACTAGTCATCCTCGTTCAGTTTTCCTGTGCATTGCCTTAGAACAATTCTTTTTTTTCCCAATGTAGATACATTTACACGTTGAAAGCCACAACTGGAGGTGGCAGTAGTTTTAGTGGCGAGTACCTTGTACAGACACCACTACTGACACCAGAAGACATCCAGCCTCCGTATAACATCACAGTCATTGGGCCCGACTCCATGTTCATAGCTTGGACTCCACCAGGTAAAGAAATAAAGTGTGTGAGTGTGAGTGTGTGTGGTATAAAACGTTTTAGAGGAAATTAATTGGAAGTAAGATTGGATGTGTGAATTCAGTAAATCTGAAGGAAATAGTGTGTTTCTTGGAAAATATAAACAAAATAATGCAAACCACAGTTTTGCAGGTATGCATGCCTAAGTATGTATGGGTGTGTATATACACACACACACATACATATAGAAAAACATAGGTGTAGATATGTAGATGAAGATATGTAGATACACAGGTATATGTTATTCTGTCAAAGAAATACTTTCAGGCACCAAAGCCCAAAATGTCTCCTTAGTCATAGCCATCCAAGGTAAGTCATATAGATCTGAATTACCTCGAATGTCCATGTCTATAGGACCCCCCAGCTTGGACCATTTATCATCCCTTCTGTATTATAGCAGCGAAGGAGGAATTCAGAAAGACAATAACCCACTTCGCCCAGATGCCTTGGGTCGTGATCAGACATGGTAGCTGCATTTTGTCTCTCTGAGCTGCATAGCCTCCGTTCAGCCACTTAGTCACTAGTGGCATGTTTTGTGGTTTAGTGCACTGAGTGCATTGTTACATTTTGATGAAAGCATCATCATCAGGTAAGAATGCAGTCTAGCTGCGTTAACACTGTGGAGTAAGGACTGGAGCAAAATCTGCTTGTTCGTGCCTTTTAATGTTAAGAGACACAGGAAGGTTTGTTCCAGTGAAATGTATAATTGATTAAGGTGTCAAATACACTTAAAAGATAATGTGGTTTCATTTTTAATATCTAGCCTTAAGATGAAATTGAAACATAAGATTAAAACAAACATCTCTTGTCCCCATCAGAATAAGTTCAGCCACAGTTCAACACAGAACTGAAAAAAATTGGTTAACAGCATTCTGGGCATTATCAGATCCATTCCATAAAATAATTAACAAAGATGTATTTTTCATTGAATTGAACAGTTATCTCCATCAACACAGGTAGTATAGTCATAAGGATAACATAAAGGCTTAATTAAAAATAAAACTTAAATTCTCATGAACCAACATCCTTCTGGTGTCATAATCTAAGATCAGAGACCAGAGGGCCTGTTTTTTTGGTCAGATTCATGGGAGAAAGAGCTTACAACTTTATAAGCAAGGAAGATTTTAAGTTGTGCTAGCTATTAAATATAAATGATTTCATTCACCTTTGTTTTAAAATAAATATACAACATATTAAAATTAAACAAAACCTAAAGGAATAATCGAAAGTCAGCATTTGTCCTAAGGGCTGGGGTAGTCTTGATTGTGTTCTTCATTTCAAGGAGGGGAATGCAAATCCAATACTATGGGAAATATGTAGATACACCTTTATAGAACTGACCTCTCCTTTCAAGGAACAGGACTGCTGTCTCTTGACCCTTCAGCATATCCCTCCTTGGCATTGTGATCGGGCTGTGGGGTTCTTGTGCCACAGAGTGAAATGGGGCAGAGCAGAGCCCACCTGACACCAAGTTCACCCAGTTGACCGGAGGTTTGTCAGACCAAGACCGGAGTCCTATACCACCAAATTCCAAAAGAACGATGTGACCAGGAAGTTCCGTGGCCCACCAAATGACCTATCCTTTTAACATTTTCCCACACATAAATGACCATGGCTAATCTGAAGACTCCACACTTAGTCAGGATCAGAACACCTCTTTCCTCTGGGACAGCCCAAGCAGGATGAATGCGGAGACCAGGACTCGTGTCCCAGTAATGCCACCTTGGAGCCGCTCTGCACGAGCCATTTTTCTCTCTCTCCGTCTGTGAGCTCCCTCCATAAAACAGGGAAAATGACAGTGCCTGCACATGGGGTTGTTATCAAGTTTGATGAAGTAATTTTTGTAATTAGTATTATCTGGTTTATGATATCTATAGGCAGTGATGGCTATTTTCAGATAATTAATTTGCCTTTAATTACTCATTTTTTAAAATGTATTTGCTCCAACATTTGCTGGGTCCCAAGACCCCTTTTTCGTAATGATAAAGCTGCCTACCACAGGACCCGTTTAGTCAAGACTTCTTTCAATTTCCCAGCATGGTGCCATTTTTTGGGGTTGAGTTCCACCCCATATATTTGTGTTCAATGAAAAACCCTTCCTTTTAGAAAAGGATCGTTGTGACATACAATACAACTTTTGCTTCTTTAATGGAATCTTAACTCTTGTCTACCTCAGCTTTTGCAGAAACTGCTCATTCCAATCCAGCCTCTGGATGATGTGGAAATGCCGCACACACTAACTCTGACCACATAACCAATGGTTAATAAACCTGTACTCTCCAGACCTGTCAGTCTTTCCGTTTCAGGTGCACAAAATCCATTACAGAAACCCTGTAATATATGGAAAGATTAAAATCTTAAATTACCCTTTTTTTCCCCCCGGTGCCTACAAGGATTTCGAACTCAGTAAACAGGCAGATGATGTTGACTGGTATATAATCTATAGCTGATTTTATTGGAAAGCACCTCATGCTGTGTTGTGATTCAGATAATAAAAATATTGTTCTGCCCATGAATTGTCACAAATATATATATTTTAAACAGTAAGCAAACCAACTTGTCATACCTGGAGGTTGTTATTTGCTCCTAGCCCAGAGATTTCTAGGTATGCACCACTGTCCCCTGCCCTCACAATATGGTGACATCACAGGCAGAGGTGAGACATGGGCCAAGAAGCCCACACCTGTGGTTTCAAAATCCACATGGACCTGAGAATCCCCTGGGAAGCTGGTGAAAAAATGAGTTATCAACCCAGAATTTACTGCATAAGAATCTCTTGGGATGGAATCAAGGAATCTGGCACTTGTCAAAGGTCCCCCAAGTTTAGGAACTATGACACCCACCAAGCAGAAGGGGTCAGTTAATTCTCTAAAATCATAAACCAGTGCCCTTTGACTTGAATGTCCAGAGTCAAAACAGTGGTGAACTTGACTTCTGCTCTCACACGTATTGTGTGGTCAGTATGGACAGAGTGGCCTTACACAAGTAAGTTGCTCAGAGAGCAAATCTCTGCAGCTGCTTAGCTACAGAAACATACCTGGGCAAGTAAGTGGGTGTTTGGTTTTCAAATTATTATTTCAGTGCTATCTGTAAATTAAGCCTTTCTGCACGTTTATAAACATTACTAGTGAAGAGGGTGAGGACCAGGACCAAGTGAGATTGTTCGGGGGAAATTGTGATATCGAATGCAAACCTCATATATATGGATTGGCATTACTTGATTACATGTGCCATTCATTGAGCTCCTACTGTGTGCCAAAGACTTTGATAAGAGCTTTTCCTGCCTTACCTCAGTTCATTCTTACGTAAACCCTGGGAGACAAGTAATATCACTGTCACCACATTAAGGGAAGGAATTTGAGTCTCAAAGAAGTGATACAATGCACTCAAGGTCACGTAGGTAAGCCAGGATTGAGATTCAGGTCTTCTGTCTTTTCTGACTTCGGCTTAATTCCCTAAATCCAAACAAAACTTTTTATTTGTTGCCTAGAGTCTTCCAGATTTATGATGAAGCAACTCTGCTTTTTGAATTAGTAGCCCAGAGGAGCGGGAACAGAATGAGGTGCTGGTGAAAACCAAAGCATTGTAGAAGAAATTTTAAATTTTTTTTATTTTTTATTTTTTGCTGGACACATATGACCACAAGAATTGTGAATTCTGAAGAGGAACTAGCCACCATCAGGTCTGTTCTGGGGCGTCAAGTCCTCACCCGCCCCTCCAACAGCCCAGAACAAATAGACATGATTTTGCCAAACTCGATTCCGGTGCAGGAAGATTTTAATTATGTGGGAGAGTGGAAGACTTATTTCTCAAATATCTCCCCCCCAAAAACCCAAAACCCAAAGAGATTACTCCAACTATTTTAAAGCATGTTAGACATTCTCTGACCTGTGAGGTGAATCCTGGTTCACTTTGCCTCATTATTACTTGATAACTGTCAGTAGTAACATTAACAAAACACTCTAAACTCTAGAAAACTGAGATTTCAACTCATGTGTTGAAGTTTGTAATTCCAAATCAAATGGTATGCAAACACCATTTCTTTATAAAATATTGAGTTAATTGACGGAAAAGACAAAATGCTATGCTTCTATATTATATTGTTCAGGCACATATAAATCAACTTTGAGTTTTCTGCTTGTTTAGAATCATTCAAACACTTGATTTTCTATAGAACTCACCCCTCACTCTGCACTAACTCCATGCCACACACACACACACACACACACACACACTCATTCAGGTACTTATTCCTTCCTTAAAGACAAACAAAACACACACAAACAGTTTTCCAAAGACTATGTATCATCTTATGAATGCTGAATTCTTTTCACCTATTTCAGAAAAGGTACTATCATTTTCTATGTAGCATCCCCCCCACTCAGTTTCTGTGTGGCCGTGGACAAGTTGCACACGCGTTCTGAACTCTTGGTGTCTCATTTGTGAATGGGGCATTGGTTGCCTCCTTTGCACTGCTGTCATGTGAAGTCAGAGAGGTAGCATGGTAAAACATTCAGTGAGCACTGGGTCCATGGGGGACCTAACAATTCAAATACGTCTACATACTTTTACCAGCTCGGAACCTCGGGTCAGGGCTTACACGTGGATATGAAAGAGACCAGAGAAGACATGTTCCCTTAGTGGGTGGAACACGACAGCAAATGCAGAAGCAAGCCCTTCGTGGAACATAAATGGCTTCCTCGGAATCATGCAGATGGATCTCCCTGCTGTTTGTGAACCTAAACATTCAACATTATTTAAGCTCTGGGTGTAATAATGAGCCTTTCTAATTTATCAAGGCGATGCCTATATTTTGAACTGTGCTGGCCCTTAATAATGTTCTAATTAACAGTGTCACTGCATCCAACACACGCTCTTTCTCACTAAAGATGCTGAGTTATGTAGGCTTAATGCATAATATCAAAATGCCAGTGCCTTTCCTTCCACATTTACCTCTGAGTCCATTAAAGAAAAGAATCGGCAACAATTCTTCTGCTGGGGAAATTTCTATTAATATTGCTTAGGTATATAAATGTTTTTTATTAATCAACTTTCAATTCAAAGCTAGCTAGCTATAGTAGGATCTGCCTATTAATACTAGGTACCTTGGGGGTAATGAGCTCATCACATGCAGAGTCTGAGATCAGACACTACCCACATAAAGTTGAAACAGGCATTAAGATTTCTAAGAATTCAAGTTGCATTGATTGGGATGAGTCAACATCAGCGATTGTTTCCCTTTCTCATATGTGCCATGACCAAGTGGCATGCACTGGTGAGTTTCAGCAAAAATGTAAAGCTCATGTCACTGACTTAAGCTTTATTTGCATTTTTTGATTGCAACATTTAAGTTCCACTCTTAGCAAATTCCAATGATAGAATAAAATGTTATCAACTACATCACCACATTATGCATTAGATCCTCAGACCTTACACATCTCATAACTGAAATATAGCAACCTTGCATTCATATGTCTGTTATGGAAAAATAATGTCTGCTCAGGAGCTTTGCCCTTTTTTTAAATTGGATTATTTGGGGATTTTGTGCTATTGAGTCACATGCGTTCCTTATGTATTTTAATATTTAACCCCATGTTGTTTCCATGTATTTTCTCCCCTTTTGTGGTCTGCTTTTTTATTTTTTGGGTGGTTCCCTTTGCTGTGCAGAAGCTCTTTAGTTTGATGTAGTCAGGCTTGCTGACTTTTGCTTTTGTTGCCTTTGCTTTCAGTGGTTAGTAAGTTGATCTTCCTTTACCGAGTTCTAATACGTACTGGGCACTTTTCCGAGAGAGTAACACACATCTCAGTTAATGCTCAGTGCGACTTACAGTATGGCCTGTGGCTCTCCCCGTGTTACTCATGAGAAAGCTCAAGGTAGGTGTTAGAAGCTACTTTCTCCAGGTTAGTCATCACAGAGGTGTCAGAGCCAAATCACAGTGAGTCTGATTCCAAATTCCATGGTCAGAACCACTGGGATTTATTTTTTCCCTATTTTCTACATAAACAGTGCTTTTCTGCATTCTACTGTAATATAGATCAAAAGCTGAAGGAATTTGCTGCGGATAGTAGCAAATATGAATGAGGGCCAGGGTAATTCAAGGGTAGTCCATCCAGTAACCCCGCAGGTCACTGTACTTGTAGCTAAAATTCTGTGGGGCGCAGTTCATGTGCCTTTGGCTAGATTTAGTCACACATTCATTTTTACTAAAATGGAAATGTTTGCCACACTCTAGTAGGAGCGAAGCATGATGCTGGGTGCCACGAGGGCTGTAAGAAAGAAGGAGACATTGTCCCTCTCTCAAGAACCCTGCTATCTAATAGCGTCAAGTGCCTGAAATCATAACTGCTGTACAAACTATGCACACATATATGCTCTAGAGAGTTCTGTTTCACTTCCACACCCCTGAAAGGACATAACCAAGATATCCCTACCTATTACAGGAGAATTTAGGCTGATTTGTTAAAAGCATTACCTTAAATGCAACCAATGTTTTGAAGTGAATGAGCCTATGACACCAAATTGATAGTTTTCCTCTTAGAGTTGTTCCTGCCCCAGCTCCTAAAAAAAGATTTTTAAAAAGGGTTGATTGACTGTCCCATTGTAAAGTATGCACCTGCTGTGAAATGAAACCACAGAGGGGAAAAAAAAGTTGAATAATTTAACTTTTTTATTTGTAAAGATAATCAGGGTTTTTCTGATTACATCTTAACTTCATAAATGTTAAATAACCTATCAGCATCTAGTTGTTGTAAATTATGAAAAGGAGCGTTGCAAGGAATATTAACCAACGAAACCCTTGTTCTTTAGTGAACAAGAAAATGTGTTACGGCAGCTTGTCATTGTGTGCCCGGTAAGTTTGACACCAAATAACAAAACTGCCATTTGCACTTAGGGTAAATTGGTTCACTTGAGCTTACACGGCTGCTCTTGGTCTGACATACATTTATGAACTCGGGAACTAACCAAGTCACGGGGCTCCCCAGCTGGCTTTGGCAAATATGCCCATTTCATTTCATGTCGTTGTCAGAATACCAGGGGGCTAGGGCGGTTCAGACTCACTGCAGATGGTGCAGGGTCGGCAGGGACACGGGAGCTTTCATGTCACAGTCCTGCAAATTATGACAGGGGAGGGGGCCCTCTTTTCTAAATGCATGTCAGTGTTCGACATGTTCACAGCTTCAAGGAGCAATTTCTGTTTCAACACCTCCTAGGTATAGGTAAAGGACGTTTATTTCCCATTAACCAAGATGTGAAAAATACATTTTCCAGGTTCGTGCTTTGGCCAGGCAAGTTCAAACCCAGATCAAGAGCATGTCTGTATTTGAAAAGCGGTGGAGTGCCCTCCTGTTCCCTGACCCCCCTAGGAGTCCTGTCTTTTTAAGCAGAGCACTTTCTGGAAGCAGACCAGCAGGCGCAGGATGAAGACATAGAGTAAAGGCAATCTCAGACAAAGTGAAGGGAAGACCACTCCAAGTTACTGCTGAGAATGGGAAATAGAGCGTCTTCCTAGGAGTGCAACTTGATCGTGCCCGCATGCACACAAAAGTTAAACTAGACAACAAAATACTGTTACAGAGACGTTTACCTGGATGGATATAACATTTATTTGGAATTGGAAGAGCAGCTTTTACATAAAAGCTGGGTTCAGATGTGTTCGACCGATGTAAACATGGTCATGGTTGTGTGTTTTATTTCATTCTGTCCCCTCGAATTTGGTTTGGTAGAGATGGCTGTCATTTACAAGCACTTTCTGTGTGGCAGGAATATAGTAAAATGCTATGCATGTGTCTTCTGATTTAATCATCATGGACCTTTATTGGGTGGATATTGGTACCATCACCACACGTGTGAACATACTGGTGTTCGCAGAGGTGAGGTCATTGGCCAGGGGCAGATAAGCTCCAAGGAGGGATACGACCTGTCTGACTCCATGCAGTGGCTAGTCTCGTTGGCATATTTTTCAGAGGTGTGCTTGTCAAACTTCTCTACAAGATCCACCCTAGGGACAGAGGAGACAGAGCGAACATTCATTCAACCAACCAGCATTTGTTGAGCTGTGACTTGGTGCTACAACCTAGGCATGAAAACTACATTGGGTAGGAAGTTTAAAAAGTCTCTGACTTTTTGAAGCTGGCATTCTTGTGGTATTAAATGAGATCATATATGCTGCCTTGCATAAAACAGGAATGAAATGAAATATCTGTTTTCGTTTGTGCCATTGCTGAGACCACACAGAGACTTTCAAATTGGTTTCCTTACCTCCTGCCTCATTTTCAACCCAACACTTGCCTGCCAGCAGGATTATCTTCCTAAAAAGATAGGTTATATCATGTTAGCACCTTCAAAGTCTTCTTGTTACTGATTGTTTATAAAGCCCACGTTTCTTGAAGAAATAATTGATCAAGTTGAGACATCACTTGAGTTTGAGAGAGAAGAGAGCAGGGCGCACTCCAACAGGCTTACTCTGCAGGCCTTACTCCGTGGCCAGTGGTGTAGGGAAGAAAGTCTAGAGGAGCAGGTTTGGGAGTAGAAAACAAAATAATTCTGTCTGGAGCCTGTTGAAGTCTCTGTGAAGTAGGCTATTTAAAATACAAATTGGAAATGCAGGAGAAATAGAAAGCTGGAAATAAGAATTTAGGAATCAATGATAGAATAACAGTAATTCAAGCTATCAGGACAAACGCACAGACAGTTTAACTAGGAGGCTCTGCCTTTAAAATAAAAATTCTCTGTCTAGGTTCAGCACAATCTAGCACTTTTCCAAAGGAAACATGTGATCAGTCCTTCTGCTTATGATCAGTATTTCCTTCAGAGACTCCTATTTTCTGCTGCCCACCCAAATTTGTGGGCATCTCTGGTCCGTGTAGCTCTTTTGCCCTTTACATGCCAGGGCTGTATCTACAAGAGCAAAACCACATTGCATTCCTCAGCCCTCTCTCATGGGCTGATCCTGTGCTGTAGATGGCATTGTTTCTATAGCAGAGTTAAATTGAAGTACTGCGAAGGTAGAAAATCAAACCCACAAATGTTAGGAGCATCCGATCAATGAGAGAACTTAGTGGGAAACCTTATTACATTCTCCATTCAAGGCCCATTCCTCTCCTTGAACCAGTGTATATATTCTTCATGACCAAATAAAACATACGGGCATTTAATTAAATGAATAGAATGTGAAGAGGCTCAAATGACATGACTTTCATCCTTTAGGAAGCATGGTGGAGAATGACAGTTTCTGAGCCCAAATTTCCTATGCATTTAGACCCGTGAGTCTCACTGACAGAGTGGCCTGTCCTGACTCAGTAATTAATGTTCTGGGAACCTACTAGGCAGACTAGGATTTGGAGACTTTATAGGCCATTATGTCAAGAATCCATGTCAGACTGGATGCGTACACATTGCCAACAGAAAAATTATTGTCACAAGCAAAACTGGTGGGGGGTTTTATGTACTTTAAGAGTAAGCAAGCCTAGGAAAAATATATGACACCATTTCTAATTGTCTTGTATGTTTTAAGAGGTAAAACATGCCTTCAGTTGTATTTGCCTGCAGAGTATACCTTTGAAAAGAACTACCATACTTCATTTTTTAAATGGGCAATGCCCATTTCTTACTTTTGGAATATGCATTTTGATTTTTTTTTTTAGTTTGAGTTTCATGGCATGATTAATTGCTATATGGAGCATTAATATACCTTTATGTTGCAAAAGTTTAAATATATGTTGTTCTTGTAAGACAAACATTTGTTGACCATTCTGTACAGCATACTCATATGTTTTCACCCTCTCTCTCTCTCCCTCTCTCCCCCTCTCTCTCTAAAGGGATCCTTATCCCCGAAATGCCTGTGGAGTTCAATGTCTTACTGAATGCTGGAAGCGAGGCACCTCTCTCCTTCCCTGCGGGTCACCATCAGTCTGTCCTGCTGGAAAACTTGATTCCATTCACACAGTATGAGATCAGGATACAAGCATGTCAAAATGGTGAAAGTCTTTCAGACACTTGTTCTGGCCTTTTGTTTTGTTTTGTTTTTAAGTATTTTATTTAAAAAAAGAAGAAGAAGGAATAGATTCTCAATTCAAATACAAAGATGAACATTTCATTTCTTATTTGTACTGAACTATTTACCCAGAAAAATCAGAGCCTGGTATTGAGTGCAGCATTATGCATTTCTGCACATTAAATCATGAATATTTAAATATATTAAAATAGTGGTTTTGCAAAGTCTTGTTTTATAAGGCCCTTTAAAAGAAAAACACCTAGACCACAAAGGCATCACTGGTAATGTGAAACAGATTGGGTATAATGGAAAATGTAGTCACCTTGGTTCTATTTAAATTTTATTCAGGAGGGGCTGGTAGAGAAGAGGACATTATTTAGAAGTTGGATTACACTCAGATGAATCATAGATATTTAAAATTACTTCCCCAACTCCTATCTCAGGTACACAAACTGTCACCTTGAACCCCGTGGCTTAGACCAGCGTTCAATGGAATCATTGTCCATTGGGGTGGCTTTCAGGGGGAGCCTCACTCAACCCCTTCATTCCTTCAAATGTTATAAAACACCCAATTTGCTAAGAGAACAAAATATGTAACTCCTGTTGGTGTGCAGTATTACTTCATCTTAGGTCAGAGAAATGCACCAATCTTACATTCAGCATGCAGTTGGAACCCCTGTGTGGCATGTCCCTGAGGGACATCTGTAGGTAAATGAATACTAGCTCCCACAGAGTTGGTTGGGACTAGGGCTCAGTGTTTTGTCTGCATCATTCTGAAGTTTGGACTGGTTTACCCACTTCTCCATACAAACCAGACCAAGGCTTGTTGGTCTGAAGGGTATGGGGGTCCCTGATGCAGTCTCCAGCAAATCAGCATGGACATAGCTTTAAGTTAATGTTCTCTTGATTCACATGTCAAATCAACTCCTGCCTTGCTAGGTCCCTGAAGCTATGCTCTGAAGACCCAATGTCCGGGCTAATTGTTTGATTCCTCTGCAGTGAGACACAGTTGTTATTTTTAAATATTGGCTGAAAAAAAAAGATATTAACAGCATTGAAGCTGTTATATAGGTCACACACGTAAGAAATTCAAGCACATCATCACATTATTGCTGCAATGACTACAATAAACTAGAGAAACCTCAGTTCAGACAAACATAAGCTTTATTGGTTATGCCTGTCTGAAGATGTGGTTAATTAATAGATTTTCCAAAAATGATTCTCTATTTACCGTTTCAAATTCTGTAGAGATTTATAGGACTAATCTAAAATATGTGTAGAAATGTATATACAAAAGTTCAGATAAAATGATTTTCATGATATCCTTACCATCCTATATGCATAGGTCAGTCTCTTCCCTGCTTGATAAATTACTGAAGGTCTTGATTTTTCTTGTCAAGGGAGCTGTGGAGTCAGCAGGAGGACGTTCGTCAGAACACCAGAAGCAGCCCCAGTGGACCTAAGTCCCCCAGTCCTTAAGGCCCTGGGATCGGCTTGCGTAGAGATGGCATGGAAGCCGCCCGGACAACCCAACGGAGTCGTCATCAACTACTTCATTCACAGGTAACGTTGACTGTTGCTGTGGTTTTACCTGTGGAAGAATGTGGGCTGTTCTGAGACTGTAGCATCGAATCCATTTTGTTTCCATAAGGAAACAGATGGGAATTTATGATCTTTGGAGCACCTGCTAAGGACTAACATTGGTTCTGGAAACACTTACACCTTATCCAAGGGATAAAAGCCTCAACTACGATGTACCGTTTTTCCTTGAGCACCTTTTTGAAAGACGGGACCTCAGAGCCACCTGGGCCTTCCCTTTGGTGAGGTGGTAGTGCATCCTAGAGGCTCCCTGACCTAGAGAACGCGGTCATTCCAGAGGAAGAGCCGGGTTTGGGACAAGACTTCTCGTATTTCCCGTCACCTACCACGTGAATGTGGGAAAGGCTGTTTCTCGTCCTTAAAAGCTAGGGCTTCTCAGTTGCAGAAAGTGTAGCTCTGCCCTGCAGTCCCCTCTGCTTTGATGAGTTTCCACGGTGCTGGCTGACGGTGTTCATGTAGCTTCTTTTCACCACGTCGTGCAGAACTGATCCAGTGTATCCACCTGAAGTAGAAAAGAGAGGGAACAAGAGGGCAAGGGAAGAAAGAGAGGAAGGAAAGGAAGGATGTGGGGCGGGCAGAGAAACCGAGGGAGACAGACTAGAGGCATTTTGGCTTGAAGTGTTATTGCACTCCTTAATCATGTCTTCACCCAATCAACATGGGCATAGCTTTAAATTCGTATTTTCTTTAAATAAATAATGAGGAGGAGGAAGAGAGGGAGGGAGGCAGAGAGGGGAGGATTGAAGAAGAGAAAGAGAATGAGAGAGAGAGACAGACAGGGCAGGGGTTGGGAAGAAGATAAAGCAGAAACAGTCAAGGGGGCAAAGAACCTGTCAGTTGCGAACTTGCGCGCGCTCTCTCTCTCTCTCTCTCTCTCTCTCTCTCTCTCTCTCTCTCTCTCTCTCTCTCTCTCGGTTTAGGTGGCTACCACAAAAATACCATAACCTGGGTGGCTTACAAACCACAAACATTTAAAATTTCTCCCATTCTTCGGAGTCCAAGTTCAAGGTGCTGGCCAACTCAGTGTCTCACGAGCGCCCACTTCTGGCGTATAGGGGGCAGTCACTTCCCGCTGTGCTTCCCTGGTGGAAGCTGCTAGGGGGGTTCTGCAGGATCCCTTTTGTAAAAAAGGCCCCACTCATGAGGGCTCCACTCTCAGGACCTCGTCACCTCCTGAAGGCTCAGCTCCTGACACCATCCCATTGGAGTTAGGATTGAACAGGGACTGGGGAGGTGGCCCAGCCAATTCCCACCGTACCGCTAAGATGGAGAAAAACCACGCAAGACAGATACAGCAGGCACAAGCCATTTGCAGATGGAAAACCCCGTTCCAAAAGCAGTGCGTTTGCATCAGGCATCAGAGGACAGCACGGGTTTTCTCAGATCCTCATCCCCACTTTGGCACCCTTTGTTACCCTCTCCAGCGCCTTCACACTTTGCCTCGTGTGGCCCAGCACCCTGAGCGCATCATGAAACTGGGGGTAGGTTCCTCCGCAGCTTCGGAGAGTGCAACGTCTCAGTTTAGAGCAGTCTTCAGTGACCAGCTAAGGGTCTGTTGGAAAATCATGGAAGGAAAAGCACTTTCACATTTTTGGTTACGCAGGTGGCAATGCCGAACACGGGTGAGCCAAATGCCTTCCCAGCTAACCTTAATTTGAAGAATAGTACTTCTGATTCAGATCCACGTGAACATGTGAAAATGGCTCATGCGGACTTACATTTTACGCTAAGCACATTTGTGCGGGCTCTAAAATGCCCATCCTCTCGGAATAGTTTTCTTTCATCTCCTTAATGCTAATTGCATGAGAAAACCACATCCAATTCCTATTCTGAATCGGGGGGAAATAAAGTATCTGTTATAAACCAGGATGTGGCTTCACTCTGTTGGATTTGTAAATAAAGCTCATGATTACGGTGGCCATTCCACGGCAGCGATAGAGAGGAAAAACAGGAAATATAATGCAGAAAGCCCGCTTCAATGAAAAATACTGTAAATTGAATTTGACAGCATTTGATGGCATTTGATTATTCCAGTCACAGCCAAACAATGATATAAAGAGTAATATGAAGCAGAATGTGTTACTGCCTGGCGGACTCAAAAGCAATAAACCTTCCTCCAATGTGACACAATCACTTCACAATCATAATTGTAGCCTGTTTGATACCTCCGAGTACAGGAGAAGGGCACTGACTGACATAGATACATTTTGTTTTTTATTTAAAGTGAAATGAGAATGGCGCACTGGGGCTCCAGATACAATCATTATACTCACCTACATAGGCATGAATCACTTGGCGGTTATTTCGGCTGAAGTTTAAATGGGCTCAGACAACAACAATATCAAATTTTTCTTAGATAGCTGCAAAAAAAATCAGGAATTTGTAAGGACAGAAATGGAATGTAAGCAGAGAGTTCTTTTTCATTCTGGGACTACACAGAGCCTCTTCCATAGTTATGGCTGCAGCCTGCAGTATTTCTGGGGAGGAGATGGCATGTAATTTCTGCTTCATCGTCTGCCTCCTCTCTCTTCTATCCCCACCGAAGGAAGTGCAGTGAGCTCAGACCAAAGACGGGGTTTGGCCACTGCAGATATTGGCATGAAGTTGCGGGAAGCCAGCTCACCAGTCCCATTTTGAAAGTGATTGTCACTCTTTTCTCTGTCGTCCCCGCCCCCAAATGATTTCTCCTCAGTAATTCCCTTTTGTTTTTAATGATGCCATCCTATTAAAAAGTATCCGTCCCAATAAAGAGGTGGGATGTTTATGACTTAAAAATCAAACAAACCAATAACCCAGTAGGAACAAGATTCTGAATGGGATTGTTTCTGTTTCGTCTACCTGCTAATCAATGCAGCTGTCCCTCCCTTACCCAAGGGGAATATGTTTCAAGCCCCCCCGCCCCGTAGATTTCCAAAACCACAGATAGTCCCAAACCCTATAGTTAATAATGTTTTCCTATACATACATATCTATGATAAAGGTTAATTTATAAATTTGGCACAGGAAGAGATTAATAACAATAGTAATAAAATAGCACAACTATAACAGTATGCTGTAATAAAAGTTACAGGGTTGTGTTCTCTCTCGATCTCCCTGGTAAAATATCTTACTGTACTGCACTCAGCTTTCTCACTTAAAGGAGCACTCAGTGACCTCTCTTCGGCCGTGCGAGCCACCAGCATCACCGCTCTTGCACTTCGGGGCCGTAAGTGAAAGCAAGGATGACTTAAACATAAGCACCGCAGACCCCACAGCAGTCAATCCGATAACCTAGGTGCTCCTGAGTGACTTATGGGCTGGGGTGGAACCACTGGGCAAAGGGATGACCCACACCCAGGGCAGGCCAGTGGGAGACAGTACAGGATTTCATCACACTGCTCGGAATAGCACACACTTTAAATCTCAGGGACTGTTATCTCTGGAACTTTCCATTCAATATTTTTGGACTGCACCTGGGATTGGAAGCGAAACCCCAGAGGACAGGGACTTCTGTAGTTTATTTGGGCAACTTTGTGGATGACGTGTGAGTCACAAAAGAGCAGAGTTCCTATAACTGGGACATTTATGCCGATGTTCTATAGCCTTTTCACCACCAGGGCACGGGCAGGGCTGTCTTGGGCGTCTGCTTTCTTTTTGTAGTATGTTTGCTTTATATGATGAAGGTTCTTCAGCATTCACGCTTCGTCTTATATCCATAACCTCGTAGATGGAAAAAGTCCATCTACCAAGCCCAACTGCCACTTACAGAGGGGACCGCACTGCCCAGGAGGCTCGGGCAGAAACCGCAGCTGGCCAGGTGCCCAGGAGCGTTCCCCAAGATGCAGGTGCTGGGAAGCCAGAATGTTCGTGAGCCTCGCTGTATGGCAGCAGTTGCTTTATTTCTGTGGTCTGGAGTTAAACTGCAATGTCTCCAAGGTATGCCTGGAAGTTGCTGCAGTGTAAATGGGATTAAGTCTTCAGAATTTCGGACGATCTTTGAAGCTTCTTCCCCCAACACTGGAGGGTCGCTCACTCCATGACACTGCCTCATTCAGCCCTCACGAAGCATTTTGTGAATCCCCGGCATTTCCCTTTCCCCTACCCTCAGCCTAGCTTGGGGTCTTCATTTATTCCCACATGCACCGCCAAGGTGACCTCCCTGCTGTGTGACCACCCACTGTCTGTCGAAGGCAGCCTTCGCACTGCGCTGAACCTGTCTTCCTGAGTACCGCTCCAGAACTTGATCTTGCTGGTAACTCTTTTGTACCACGTATTACATGAACCCCGTGGTTTTCACGTGCATTCTTTGACTGACTACTGGTAATTCCTACAGAAATTCTAAGGGAGTGTGCACTGTAAGTTTATTAGGTCCAGTTTACAAAGTGTCATAGAAACCAGAAAGCACAGGTGTGTGGGCCCGAGGTCACTTAAAAATTGAGTGACAGACTGGAGCCTGCCACCTGTCTCCTCTGACCACAGGGGTGGTGTTTCTGGCTGTTTATTCAAAGGGGGGGTATTTTTAATGTTCTTCTTGAGGTGACAGTGACAGTTTCATAATCTTAATTTATTATGGGAAATGCATTGAGTTATAGGATTTTACTTTAATTGCTTTTGAAGATAAGCATGGAGAACTGCCAGCAGGGAATGGCGACGGGTGGTGGGGGGCTTTTTAAAAGCTTCAACACAGTAAGGCAAAATAAGTATGAGTAGCTTTTCAAATAAATGGTGCTCTATTGTAATACCCACTTTTGTTTTCCATGTAGTGTTAAGATTAAATTAACTCTAGTTGGAAAAGTGTATAATTGAAGTAAGCTTAAGCATAGAACAACAATTGGCTATTCAGAGAGATCTTAAAATGGGATTTCCATCAACATAGACAGTTCAAAAGGAAACACTTCCAGTTGAATGAATACTTAGCCTATATCTTAAATAAATTAGGAATAATTGTGGTCTACTCAACCTCTTTTATTCAGAGTTTATTCAGACACAAAGATATTCTTTTTTTTAACCCCACAGATGAAATATTTACCTCACCATAACATTAATTTATTAAGTATTCAATAGCAGTAGGAAACACTTAACCAGGCTGCATCCTTTCATTGTATTGGTGAATAAAAATTAAAGCTAACATAATGCTAAATCTCTTATAGAATATAGTCTTTTTTACTTTTTTTAATCCTTACCCAAAGGCATGCTCATTGATTTTAGAGAGAGGGGGATGAGGGGAGGGAGAGAGCAAGAGAGAGAGAAACATCAATCAGTTGCCTCTCATCATGCTCCCTGACTGACCAGGGACAGGACCTGCAGCCCAGGCATGTGCCCTGACCAGGAATTGAACCTGTGACCTTTCAATTTACAGGACAACGCTCCAATGAACTGAGCCACACCAGCCAGGACACAGATTTTTAAAATTCACACTTTCAAGCAACGTTTTTTAACAATGTCAGTTTTGCGGCAACCATGACTACACCTCAGTGTGGGAATGCATGAGGGTTTAATAAAACATTCATTGAATTGCCAGGGGAAGGTTGAAGTCAGACAGTGGACAATGTTCTTTCCCCACAGACGTCAGTGTGTTAGTTTGCTCTATTGTGTTCCTAGCAAATGCCTTTGAAAAAGCTCAATGAGAGGCAATGTTGGCTTTGAGCCTTGTGGTCCTCATTAGAATGGATCCCTCCCAATGACACACCTGGTACCCGGTATCTGCCGCAAGTACAAGGGCCAAACCCTGCGAACCTGCGCTGAGTGCAGAGTCTGGCCTGGGAAGGGCAGTGAGGACAATGAGGTCAGGTCACCGGGTGGCATCTCAGAAGCCTCTGTAGCCTCCAGCAGGAAGCTTGGCATTGCCCATCCCCAGGTCACTGTGATTTATCAACTTGAGGATCGTCAGATTCCTGAAGCCGGTGACTTTAAAGATCCTTCCTTTTTGTGGAAGGTATACTGCCATTGACTTTGTCTTAGTAGCCGTTTCTGTTTTGATGGTTAATCTGATATGGCAGGATGTGAACATGTCGGTAGATGAAGGGTATGTTAATTAAAGGTTCCTAAGGTCCTGGAAATACTGATTTATTCATCAGTCTCTTCTCCATGAGAGAGCAAGCTACAGAAGGGGAGGGTCATCTGTTGGGTGCATTCCTTTCCAACCCAGACACACCCCCTGATAGGGAAAGAAAGGGCTGATAGTGATGAGGTAAATGTGCAGAAAAGCCATGAGACTACTATATGCCCTTCATCCAAAAAAACATTATTGAACACCGCCTGGGCTCCCAAGTGGGGAATACAGAAATAAACTAACCACCTGTCCTCAGGAACGCCCCCTTGTGGCCAGGTCTGCATTGTGATACTACCTCTGGGTGAGCAAAGAACTGTCCCGAGTGAAATATCAGATCCTCGGCAGTCCCAACGCCTGATGGTCTCATTTCTCTCACTTAGGTGTTTAATGCTCTCTGTGTTGGGTACCAGAAGAGTGTACATGGGCCCTGGTTTTGATATCATTAAATTGAAAAATTAATTGGGAGCCAAACATTCCCCTTCTCAGGCAGTCGAAAGAAGTTTTTTGAGCCTACTCTGCATTTTGATGAGGCTTTGGAGAAGACATCTAAAAGGAATTTGATGTTTGCCCTCTAAAGATCTCTAAAGCAAATTCTTATCATATGACTGATCATGTTATTTTTCATTAATTTGCATTTCACTCTATTTCTCACTCACCATGAGTTTCGTTGGATAAGGCATTCATCTTTGTATGTCTCTGCCCTTGGTACAGGGCCCAGGGTAGAATAAGTGTTCAATAAAAGGTTTGTTGATGAGTATAAAAAAATAATTGCCCCTACTTTGAAGCATTATGGCTTAATTCAAGAAGAGATAATTCATCTGAAGAGGAAGAAGTGACCTGCAGGTATGAATGTAAAATACTTTTAAGACATCCTGGGAACAAATGTGAACCAGCATTGTGGTGGTAAAAGGGGGTAGGAACTGTGCACTCCTCTACAAGGTTCCTCCTTCTTGCCTGGGCTTTTTTACACAAGATCATGTGGGTCTCGGAGGAGCAGAGGGGCAGCCTCACGGTGCAAACACTTGCAAATCTCCACCTTCATCATATCTGAAAATGCCCCACTGGCCACAGAGAGTCAGAATGAGTTTAGGAGATTAGCCAAAGATGTGGTACAGGGAGATTTAAACAATGGGGACCCTCACTGCACTCCATCCACCACTGGGGGGAAAGGAGTCCCCATAACATCGGCCTCTACTAATTGTGTGGTATGGTTCCAGCCATGCAGAAAGGAAACGCCCCAAATAACCACATGTGCACAGACACACACTCACACACGTGCACATAGATGAAGATTGACAAAGGGCTAACAGTGCTTACATATGTGCTGCTGCAGTTTTTCATTGTTCATTTTCATTTTAAATGGGACTTTTAATGTTTTATGTATTACATGTGTAGTTTTTAAAAGAAAAATGTCAATGTTAATACAAGAAAATGTGATTATGGGTGATGTTTCACTTTTTAAGATTAGCCAAATTATTTCTTTATACACACGTGTGCACACACACTACTCACACACGGTACATTTTTACAATGCTATTTGGTCAGGCCTCTGGTGTACCCTTCCATCCAGTCTCCATCATGACACCCGGAAGAGACTGTTGGAAAGTTGAGTTGGTAACAAAATCTTCTCAGATGCCATTTTTTACTCTGTCTGCAAACCTGGTTTTGAGGGGCAGCTGTCCCTGAACCCCTTCTTGGTTTCCTTCCAGGCGTCCTGCTGGCATCGAAGAGGCAGCCCAGGTGTTCATCTGGTCAGAAGGAGCCCTTGAATTTACTGATGCTGATGGTACCCTGAGGCCTTTCACGCTCTACGAGTATCAGGTCAGAGCCCGGAACTCCAGGGGCTCGGTGGAGAGTCTGTGGTCCTCAGCGCGCACGCTGGAGGCCCCACCCCAGGATCTGCCAGCACCCTGGGCTCGAGCCACAGGTGCTCACTCGGTCCTGCTGAATTGGACGAAGCCAGGCTCTCCCAATGGCGTCATCTCCCAGTACCACGTGGTCTACCAAGAGAGGCCAGACGACCCAACGCTGAACAGCTCGACTGTGCATGCTTTCACAGTGATGGTGAGTACTAAGGAAGAGGGACAGACACTTAGATTATCCGGTCGACAGGCTGACATTCACTGCTTCTCCGACTTGTCATTTCTGACTCAGGTTAAGTGTATGGAAATTGTTCGCATTCAAAAAGAAGCGATGTGGTCATGGGAATAGGTTGCTGAACTGAGTAGGGGATGCTGGGAACCAATTTGCAGACCACAGTTTATTTTTCTGACCTAAAGCAAAGAAGGGACCCTCTCTTCACCTGATTTCTAAGTCCATTAAATGGGGATATTAAAGGTGTGTCTCTATACCTCATGGGAATGAGGCTCCGATAAAATTAGAGATTTAATTTTCTTTTTTCTTAAACAGCCAATTACATCATGTATTTATATCTATGCAGGTATATTGATATACATAAATATAAAAATTATATAAATGAAGGTATCACTTAGATACATATAGATATAGAAATAGGTATCTTTGGATATAGATGTGTGCTGTGATGTTGGTTCTTCAAGGAAGAAAATTAAATTTCTAGATATATCTATGTAGAGATATAAATATGCCATGGTTTGTCACTGCCCTTATGTTTAATTTCCCCATATGGCTAAAAAATAAGCAACACATGAATGGAGGTGCAGTATTTTTTAAATCATTATTTCAGAATCAGTACTTTCCTTTTTATTGGACATTTAATTATCTTTATATATCACGGTCTTTCATGTCACATCTCCCAGACCCTCCCTCAGAAGCAGCAGAAACAGTGTTCCTCAGGACAGGTGCGCGGTCCGCAGCAAATACATTACTTCTCACCACATACTCAGAATGCAAGTTCTAAATTTCTACCCTGAGAGTAAAAACTGAAATGCAAAGTGAAAGTCATCTCCCTCAGAAACGAGGGCTTTCTGAGTGAGACAACGTAATTTAAATGCATTTTATCAAAGGCACCAATACTGTAATGATTAAACTTCTGATGTCATAAAATATGTTTCAGGAGTATGAGCCTAAACACTAAATCTCCCTCAAAACGGTTCTGTCGGAATTCCCTCATGAAAGAGTCTCTCAGTCACCCCTTTTGAGATGGTTTCATTTTATGATACAAGACTTAAAGAACCTCGTGGGCTCAGGAAGGCCTGTGGCCCCAAGCTTCTAGCTTCCCGGGGCCCTTTGTCCTTGGGCCCCAATACACCTTCTGTTCCGACAGCCCAGTCTATATTGTTAAATCCTAAAGATTAATCCTTTGCAATCCAAAGAGAAAAGCCAGAGTAATGAAGAACCAGTAATATTTCAGCATACTATCTTTCAATGTAAAAGTGTGTGTGTGTGTGTGTGTGTGTGTGTGTGTGTGTGTGTGTGTTCCAAGTGTCCCCCGAATCTGGATCTCTGGCCCTGAAAAATACAAGAGAAGACTTTGTAGGTTCATCAGGAAAAGTCCAGTTGACCTAAATTTTTAAGCAGGCGAGGACATCTTCCCAGAACAATCGGGGCAGCCTCTTAGCATTCTGGTCACCAGGTCGGTCTTCGTGGCAGGAGGCCCTTTATAGACCGACACCTTTAAAAGAAGTAATCAGAAACATGACTGTCTGTGATTGTCACCCATTTGTATTATACATTCCCAAGAGAATACGTGCATTAAAATGTATCTAAAGAAGGAGGTTCTACCACTTAATTCCAATTCCCACCCTCAGAGAAGGATGTCCCTTTTATCCGGGTCAGATCCCCTCCCCTCAACTGAAGTCCGTCTCTTCCCGTTCAGAACAGCAAGACTTTCTATGCTAGTGCAGTGGATCTTCAGGGTCAAGAACAGATTATCGACAATGCAATCCAATTGGCAAATAGTCATTGAGTGCTATACTCAATATGTCAATTCTCAATTCTACACTCAAGTATATTTATGAAGTCTCCCATGAGACCCAGTCTTTGGGCAGAACAGAGGCTAGGGGAAGGTGAGTCATTACATCTGGGGTGCAGATTACTACCACTGGGCATTTGGGGTTAAGTCTCCTTGCTTTAGAGTTCCCACAGCTCATGTTTCCGTGAATCCCTTTTAAATCTTTCTCTGGGTGCCTGGCTCTACTTACTTTCTCTCATTCCTATACCAGTTAAATGTCTTCCCTACCTCCTTCCATTTCTGCGCCTCCCCTAGGAAACCTGTCAAGTTTTCATTTCATAGATGGCTTTGGCTAAAATTCTCCAAAGCAAAGGAACTGTATTTTCAGTTCGTGAGACCCAGAACCCATCCTCACGATGGCCAGGATTACATTTCAGTCCACAGACTTGCATGAGTTATCACTGATTCCCCTCATATAGTCTCATTTATTGGGACCCCATCCCTGCACGAGGAGCCACCAATGTGTTGCTGGGACAGAGTGCCATCACAGGCTTGTCCCAGAGTCCCCCCAGAGTTGTTTACAGGCAGGTGGGTGTTTTATGCAGAGAGAGCCACATGAAGCAGGTGCAGTGGATGCACGCGTCCTCCGAAGGCGGCAGTGCATGGAGAACTGGCAGCGGGGTCTCTGTGGGGGGAGGCATATGCGTTGGCAGGAGCCGCAGCAGCAGAGGCAGCAGGAGAGGAGAACTGGCAAGAGCGTGGGTTTGAATGTGTCACCAGCTTCCCTCCCAACCTCATGAAGCTCCATCTCCTCTTGGGCCTAAGTAGATCCTTCTAAGGTGGGGAGAAAGAGACAGCTGGATGCTTAGGGTCTCTTTGGACCAATGCTCACCACTACTGAAAGCAAGCTTCAGGTAGAAGTCCTAAAACTCCCCTCCCTGGGAGCTCAGAGATGGATTGTGCGGTGACAGGAGAGAAGCTGCATTTAGCCCTGCTTGGCACGCACGAGTTCCATGCGGCATTTGCAGAGAAAACTGCTGGCTGGCGAGCCGGGCCGCCCCGCTGCCATCGTTCCGATGGGTTCGCTTCTTCTCCCTGGCACCTGCCATTGTACTGGCAGAAATAACTTGGGATTTAAAGCTGAAGGTGGTTTACCTGTCAGTCTGTGCTCTAAGTAGATCCTGCCTCGGTGCCAGGTTATGAAACATCGAGCCCAGATCAGGCATTTGCTCAGTGCCCTGCTAAGTAGATGCTTCTTTGCCCTGTGCGTAGAAAGCAAGCCTGCAGTGCTGAGGGGTACACGAACTATATGGGTCACTAAAGTTGACTTCTGATCTGGAAGTAAAATCCGGAATTGCAAACTCAAGTCTCTAGATCCTGGTGGCCAAACTCCCTTGCCTAATGTCAAGGAGGAGAAATTCAACATTTCCTCTCGGGATCGTCTGAGATTGCTTTACCGTTCCGTGGATATGTGGGGGTGAGGGAGCAGGCATGAGATACTTCGTCACTGCCACATTAGGGAGAGTTTGTAAGTAAACTGATAAATTCATCTTTAATTGCGTTTTCACTTTGGCTTAGTGTAATGTAAAACATTAGTGCTCTTTACACATGGTCTTAAATCAGTTGGAGCTCTTAACATTGGATGGTTCTTAGTTTGTTCTCCCCAGACCCACTCAAGGGGCAACAGAAATGCCCTGGGGGGTGACTCTCTAAAAAAAGTCTATCTTTCCAAAATCAAGAAGAAATTGGTAAGAGAAACAACTGCCATAAATTTCTGTATCAGTTCTATTAACTGAGATTTTTCACACTGCATTATATAACTGTGTCATTCATTCTTTTACATAAAAGCTATAAAATGTAAGTGGGTAAATGTCATACTAAACAATGAATATTTGTTGACACAACCCTTTTTTATTATAATGATGTATTTGTCTTGACGTTAACTTTGCACTTATTAGATTTACGTTATCTTTATCCTTTTTTTATAATAATACCCTACCAATCACAAATACATGTCAGGGATCTACTTTTAGCTCAGTATTATTGGGGATGGAGAAAAACTAGATTCATTAAGTCTTCTTAAATGTCATGTAACTCCTTCTTTGAAAGAGCTTTATTTCCCTCCAACCACTTTACTCCCACAAGCTTCCTCAGGTGTCTCCTGCTCACTCATCAGTAATCTCTAGGGCAGGTCCCAGGGTTTTCTAGTCACTTTCAGTGACAGCCACCAGACTGATTTTAGTAATCAGGACTCATTTCAGGTGTTTAAAAATATCCACTTTAAAGCCAGACTGGTGTTAATGGATCTACGGTGTGGGAGACAGGGCATGTTCGTTTTTCTCCCTCTTCTTCTCTTGTGGATTTCCCTAGGATCTTGGCAGCAAAGGCAGAAATAGACAGAGAGGAGCAGAGCCTTACTCATTAATATTGTCCTCATCCATCCATCATTGCCTCCAGTAGGGCAGGAGCCTCCAGGGCTCTTCTCTGAGGGTTCTGTGGAGGTCCCCGGGGGAAAGTCCATGCTTCCCAGTCCCTGGAGCAGGCAGTGCACTCCCTGGCTGACTCCTGCCCCGGAGGTCCACACCACAACCTCCTTTAGTTCTTGTCACCCCTCTTCCGAGCAGCAGCCAATACCAGGTTCTGTCACATTGACAAGACTCACTCCTTTCTCGGCATCTGGTAGACCTGGGGAAAACTTGGTCAAGCGGTGAGGGAAACACAGCCCGTCCAGCAGTCACTTCTCCACGTGACCTACCTCACTGGCTAAGACCCAGCCAGCCTCACTTCAGAATTTGTTGGATGAGAAGCGGGCATCTGCTTCTGGTTAGGCCAGATTCCCAAATCCTGGGGTCACCTAAGAATCTCAGAAGACCTTTCTTCTCCCTAGTGTCTGTGTCAACATCACCCTGTGAGTCTTTTCATCTTGAGTAGAGTAGAATGCTCATCTTACCGTGCATTCAGACACCTCCAATTCCTTCATGTTGTTCTCCTGGGTATCCCTCAAGCCTTGAGAGAGGAATTAGGGTATCTCCGTTCCTTCCCCCACACGGTAAGAAGGGAACCTGAAGAAGCTGCTCTACCGAATTCCCTTCTTCGACTTATTTTCCATGAACCCGGATCTTGTGCAGGTAGACTTATGATGACGTAAGGCTGACTCTTTCTGTCCATTAAGTCCTGCAGAGAAACATCTAGCAGTTTCAGTAGAGATAACGTATCACCTATTTTTCTAAGCTATACTCATTATTCCCCAGTACATCCCGTGACATCATGAAATGCCCCATCTTCTTCCCAGCTGCTTATGCCAGGGCATCCTTGATCCTCCCCTGCCTTACTTCCAAATCCAATCCTTCCCTAAGTCCTATTGATTCTGCTTCTAAGGTATTGATCTTGAATCCTTCTGCCTGTAGGCCATCCTGGGATCTTCACACATGGTGTTCCCTTCTGCTCAAGCGATCATGACCTTACCCTTCAACTGTCTTGTTTCTTAATCATCAAGTCTGAACTAAGATGCTACTTACCTCACAAGGCTGTTGCGAGGACTAAATAAATTAATGCGCATGTCAACAGCAATGTAAATAGGCAGTAAAACTTCAGAAGCTTTACTGTTTAGAGTAAAACAGAGGCTGAAAGAAATGAGCAAATGTAGAGAAAGCTTTTGGTTTGTGCAAGGCAACCATATGTGCTAATTTGGTCAGAGATGAATGTCTAATTTCATATATTTTAAGCCTTCCTCAGCAAGGAACAAAATTCGGAGCTCACACATTTAAATGCTTTCTGATATCAGACTTAATTTCCAGGTAATATCTCAAATACTGCACCAGGTTCTATTCGCTTCCTGAGTCTCCTGGAGAAAGCCTGTGCTTTTTGTCTCCCTGAGGCTTAGTTCTGCCCATCTGCCCTTTATCCTACTGCCTGCCCCTCTAGGAGCTCTCTTGGGCGGCGGCCACTCGGATGTAGCTGTGTTTACCTGTTGTGACAGTCACAGGACCCTGCCCACTCCCTGAGTTCTGGGATCACATCAGCAAAACATGAGGTCTTTCGGACACACACACATTTCCCATATCACACAGATTCTGCCAAATTGGCATCTACCAGCTTCACTTATGCCCAAGGGCAGACTCTCTTGGTACAGAGGGGCAGGTGGTGGTGAAAATACCCTCTAACTCAAGTAGGTTGTTTTTGCAGCCTTTAACTGAATTATAAGGAAGCCCTCCAGGACCCCCCGAATCCCCCAGAGCCTTATCAAAAACATACACGGAAGTAAAATGAACAAGTCCACAGACTAACAGGGCCAAGCCATAAATTCAGAATACGTGCCGCTGAGCAGAGACAGCAAGGTGCACACAGCAGCGCAAGGGCAGAAGCTCATGTCACAGGTGGGAAGGAACCAGTGCCTGAGACAAGATGGCTGCCCGTGCCATGCCCTGTTCCAGCCAAGAGGGCGTAGCCTCCGCTCCGCAAGGGCTCATGGGTGAGGGGGAACCAGACACAGATGACCAGTTTTTTTATGGTTCACAGCTGATCAAAGTGAAATTCAGCAGCTGTTCAGGACAAGTGACCGCTGCAACGGCTGTAATATAACCTGCTAAGTAGAGAGGGAATTGCATTAGAGCAAGAGGTTAGCCGTGATTATCGGCAGGTGAGTGCTTTATTGAAGTTGAAAGACCATTAACATTGATAGAGTAATTATTTCAACTTGAAAGTAATTACCTTGATGGGTGATAACTTCTCTAGTGTTCCCAGATTTGATTGGGCCAAACAATTGTGAGTTCCCGAAGCCTAGAAAAATATTACAACAATACTGTGATTTTTAAATTACCGAAACCACTGTTGGAATATTTTAATTATGCTGAACAGTGAAAAGATTTTGCCTCACACCAGCTAGTGACCTCTCATTTAGGGAGAGACATTTGCTTCTTAATCCAAATGCAGTGACCCATACCCAACACCTGTGAATGTGTATGTGATGGGTTTGCAAATGAATCCTTTTATCTCGATATACTTTTTAAGGTGAAACCTCTTGTTAGCGCTGTGGCTGGGTGTTGCTAAGCTCAAACCGTAGGCATTGTTGATTGTATTTATGAACTGGGAGGCCCCAGAATAGCAGTTACTTCCTGTCTTTGTGACAGAGGATTTCAACTTGTAAAAATTAAATATTTCAGGGATAACATTCCTAAAATCAAAAATTCTGGTGGACCTCACTGGTTGAAATAGCTTTCTTGCTTTAAGTCACATGAGTTCACTACAAACCCACATTGTTGGGGTGTTTCCTGTGTATCCACACTGGCTATTGGCAAATGAAATGAAAGCTGGAATCCGGGGCTACTGCTTCTCCAACATCTCATGCATGTCTGAAAATTGCGCATTATTTGTAATTGAGGACCTAGACTCACAAAGTCTAATGCGGTGATCAAGATCAAGACATACTGTGACATTCCTCTATTCATCAGTGTTCACAGAATGCTCTTTTGAGAATCCATTGTGCCCAGAAGCTACAGCAGATACAGAGCAACAAGAAATAGACTCTTCTGAGACCGGTGGTGTTCTTAGAACAAATAAGGCAGGAGACAGATTGCAATATAATAAGCAATTATTTAGCCATGCATGGGCATTGATCGGGCTCATAAATACTTCAAGGAACCCAAGGAGACCTTAACTCATCCCCCCGATTCCGAACCCAGCACTCCTCCTGCAGAACCACCCACCACTGGCTGAGCAAACACAGCATCATGATTCTTAGTCATGCTGTCAGAAAAGATGAATGTGACATCCCTTTCGAGTTCCTGGATGATTCCTTAGACCTTTCTATCATCTTGGCAGGGTCTGATCAGATGATCAGCCAATGAATGACTCTCTTTATGTCGGCACTTCCCAGGAGTTTTTTTCCTGATCAAAATCTCAGACTCTCATGAGGGCAGAACAGGTTTCCACCTGTTGTCCGAGAGCCAGGAAGGAATGTTTTAACAAACAGGTCATGGGTTTCCTCCATCACCCCAGCTCCACTCTGAGCTCTTCTCCACAGATAACCTCAAAGGGTCTCGCTTTCAGAAGGAATGAGAGGGTAGAAATCCCAGCCAAGCCAAAACAGATTTGCTCCCTGGAAAGCAAAATGACTGGTTTTGAATTCAGGGAAACAGTAAAGAATTGAGATGAAACCATTGAGAAAGTGATAAGAATTGATAATTTGAATTGTAAATCCTTCCATGAAACCAACCAAGGACTTAAGGAATCGTACCAATCTGGCGTCATGTCAGAGTTCTTAGTACACAGCAGGCTCTCCACATGTGTCCTATATGGTCAGGCTCAAGATTGTCTTAAGGAGCCCCTCAGGTACTCTGAATGTAAAACAAGCATCATAACTCATTTTTAAACATTTTATATGATACTCGGATTATTAAATATTCACATAAAAAATCAGAGCATTTTAATCCCTTCAAAAAAGGTGCATTGTCTACCTCTAAAAGATAATGGCCGTGTCTAGATTGTAAAATTACAGTATGTTTTTAACAGAGGTAAATGTTACTTTTTGACAAGACACAAGTAATGAATTTTATCATATAAGTTCCTATTGGGTGATTATGATCCTGAGTTTTATTTTTGCTAAAGCAATTACTAGTGTCATGGCTGGATACCTGTGCCCATTAGTGGCTGGTTCTGTGTGTGTGTGCGTGTGTGTGTGTGTTGGTTTTTTTTTTTTTAAGGATGGTTATTGATCTCTTGCTGAGCTGAGATTCAGGTTTTATGCCAGATAGCTTGATTAATGGGTTGGTTTCTGTAAGTGGACTGAATGGGGATAGAAAGCCCGGGCAGCCTGCACTGCCAACCCCAAATCCGTCAAGATGCATTGCTCATTATGAAACAGTTATCAAGGATACATGAAAAATTAATTGGGCTCAGTTTGATTCTGAAAAGAATCGGCTTTCTACTTGGCGGGCCCCCCCCCACTCTTTCCAGATGTTGTGCACCGGCCCCTGGAGGAACAGCAGAGGGAGATGTATTAATACATTGTATTGATTAGATCAAGACCCCTGACAGTTATTTGTAGAGATACCATCTGGCTGCTGTTCCAATTCCTTCACCAAAAACAGGACGTGACATGTTATTAATCTCAACTCTCTAAGTATAGACAGTTGCCTTTTCTGCTAAACTGCATTTTACCATTCCGTAGGAGACGGAGGCAGACCTGAAGGGTGCAGAAATTAAGGTTATTACACAAATTGAGCCATATGGTCCAAATATTTCAGCAAGAAAATTGCCCGGCAATAAAAATTGCTCCTGCCTTCCTAATGGTGTAAATTACAGTTTAACCATGGCTCTAATGATGTCCTTCTGCCGCGCTTAACTACTGTTACATGAAGGACATTGTTTTAAAAATATAAAAAACAAGTCAATGCCAGCAGCGTGTTTTACAATCTGTTAGTGTGTCATTAAGAACACTGTCAGAATTACATAAACATAATGGCAGGCAACCCGGCATACAAAAGAACGCGGACGGAAATAGAAGGTGCCTGGAAAACTCTGGTCTGTGTCTCCGTCATGTTAAGAGTGCAGTCTCCTCCAGGTGTTTTCCAGGGAGCACGGCCCCGCCCAGACCTTTATTCTAATTCTCCTGTCCCCCTGAACCTAGGGAGACACACCTTGTCCCAGCTTGCCAGGAGAGCTACCGAATTCTAGACCAAATGGTAGAAGTCAAGCCTTTTCACCGTTTCTGTTGTTGGCAAAAGGGCTGACTCTCCATGGTCTTCCTTAAGGGGGACAAGGTAATATTGAAGTGACAGTTTCCACTCTGTTTCAGAAGAAACCAGTCTGCTGTTTGGAGCCCAATATTAAGAGGAGGGTTACTCAAAAAAAAAAGTCACAGAACTTTTGAACATGACAGTAAAGACCATTAATATCCTTGGAAGGCCATAACCCTTCACAGGTGTTTCCACCTATTATATCAAAACACCTTGACATTGAAAAAATAGCCATACAGCTCACAAGAATACGATGTTTTGCCCTCTAAAATTGTACCATCCTGCCGACCTTTCAGCCTTCCCAAGATGTTCAAAACACAGTTTACATTAAAAGTCTGGAGAAAAGTTTATTGGAATTAAATATATATGAAATTTGAAGGAAAACTCCTTTTAATTTCTAGTAAGTTGATCTTTAAGTGCTTTTTTATTCTCTATATCCCAAGAGAGGGAAAACCTAGGATATGGTTTCCATTCTTTCTACTACCCAGAGCTGCCTTCTGTACTATCTGCCTAGAGGAAACAAGACATTATTTATAAAAATCTAGCTATCAATGAAAGCCACAAATTATAGTTCAATGCAATGAAGTAAGAGGGGCCACTTAGCTTGACATGATTAACTGTCTGATGCAAACATAAAAAACAGTGTATAAGAGATTCAAAGAATTAAAAGATCACTTATCCTGCAAAGTTCAGATAAGACTTTGGGACTACTTTGCCTTAAACAAAGGTGGGGTTCAAACAGAAGGCATGAAGTGAAAACAAAATTATTGTTATTGTTATAATTATTTTTCAGTCAAAGAAACAAAAGCTTAGGTTGAAAACATCTGATGGCATGTCTCTGCTTCAGGAGATAGAGAGGGCGCGATATTTTTCCAATCTGTGACCATTTATTGGGCTGAGATTAAAGGTATTTTAGTCTAAATAATCCCATCAGTTGCCTACCAGAGCCAGCCGGTGAGCTGGCCAGCAGTGTGGACCCAGGGGGCCAGCAAAAATGAACTAGAGACTGGCAAGGCCCCCTTCCGTCCTGTGCCTTGGGGAGGTAGGGCCTGCGATGCCAACCCCAGAGGGGCAGCTCCCCACAGCGTACCGGACCAGGGAGATGACTCAGTAAAGGGTGTTTATTACGATCTGAAATAGTACGCCGAAGAGAAAATCAGCCCATCAAGATAATTTTGTGCTAATGTATTAACAGCGTCCTATTGGGAGAGACGAGTCCAGAATTTTTTTTTTAAGATACAGTTTTTCTTCCCTCCTTTTCCCTTCCTTCCCTCCAACCCCTTTCCCAAGAACAAGTGCTTCTTAACAAATCCCATTACCTACAGCGTGGCCCTGTGGCCGCTGACCGTGTGGCCCCGGTGACCTCAAGGGGAGAGCAGAGCGAGTCAGGCTCCTGGCAGGGAAGCTCGTCTGGAGAGAGTCGGCACACATAGAATATTCCCCGCAGTCCACCACATCCAGGTGACACCTCATGTGGCAGAGGGCGCCTCAGTCGGCCACCCAGTGATGTCACCGCAGGATTTGTGGTCCTGCCCAAGGCCACCTCACCAGCATCCACAAATGGAGCCAAGGTGATAAGGACACACCTCCAGGACCTGCCCTTGTGATGTCACAAGAGCCATCGAAGAACTGGAGGGGGGAGGGGCCCATCCCTTTGTCTCCGGACGTTGCTCTGTGACTTGTCCCTACGCCAGACCTAGGTTGTCATCTTACCTAATCTTGTGCAATTTCTGGTTTACAAGAAACTCAATGCAGACCTAAAATTAGCTTTCTAAATAGTGCAGTGCATATTAAACCGTGTCTAATGTTCTTCCTTCGTGGCCTACGACATTCGAGAAATACGATAAATTAGCACATGTGAGGCTGAGCCGAGCCAGGACCTCGGGAGACCCAGTCCACTTGTCCTTTCTGCCCAGAAGTACCTGGCCATCATGCCTCACATGCGTTGGCATCTTTCCCTTCATGGAGTGATAATTATTTATTAGTGGGATATATGCTTATTATATCCAGAAATTAAAGTTGTTAGGGACCTTGCGCATCCAGGTCCCTGTGGCTGGATGATCACATCTGTTAGAAATAAATCACTTTAAAAAATTATATTAGTCGCACAGACGGTCAAGAAGTGGAGCGAGGGGAGGGAGGGGCAACCACAGCGAGGGAGCTGGGTGTCCAGATCCGGTGAAGTAGAGTGCAGTCAGGATGTCATCAGTGCATTCCTGTCACATTCGGACGTCACCTCCGTGTTTCTCCCCTATGAACCCAGGTGACCAATTAACAGTGTGGCTATTTACTCATCACAAAATAGGCAGGATAAATTGGCTGGTTAGATTAGCTAATAGGAATTTTTAGCAAGGAGTAGAATAAAGTACGATGCATGTGGAGAGACCAAAAGGAAAATCTCTGGGGAATTCTAGAAAAAACCTGAAATGTATCTGGAGTTTCCGTGGGAAGCGAGGAAGTTTCACTGGGGAGATTCCCTTTGACAAGTTTTCTTCCCGAAATATGTTCTCTTTAATTCTCTCCGATGCATTTCCTTGGAGTGTCTTTCCTTCCTAAAGTAGGAAGACAGTTTAAATTACGCTCAGCAATTACTAGTTTCATTAGGGTGTTTCGATGCCTCTTTTCCCAAGAAGTAATGTCATTTGCAGCCTCTCTGGTCATCAGCCTGCAACCCAGCAAATAACAAGCCTGTGACCTTAGTCTTGTAAATACTTATCTTTTTTCTTTACTATGAAAGAATGTAAGAAAACATTATATAATGGTCTGTCTGAATAATTTAAATTCTGTGAAAATATATGTATTAAACATTATTAGCTTGTACATTCTAATTTTGTGGCCAAAGATTATATGCTTCTATAGATGTGACAATTTGTTTCTATAAATCATGTTTTTACTTTCTCTCTTATTGCAAAACGTACCTCAGAAGCATAAGTGGAAGAGTGAGGGTTTGAGGGTTTTTTAACTGATGCAACATTAATGCATCCCCATGACTGGAGAATCTGTGGAAGCTGATAGAGGTCTCCAAAAATAACAAATTCTGAGCTCTCAGCTTCAAAAGTCCAAAAAAATAGTGTTGATCCTCTTTGTTTCCTAACTTTTGAATGACTAGCGATTCTTGTTCAGAAAATTGAGGGTCTGCCCCCAGCAGCATCTAAAAGAAATGGTTCAATGGGGTACTTTTCAACATTGAAGATCTCATTTTAAAAGTCAACACTTGTTTTGGTACCGAACGTTTCTGAAGGAAATGACTTCAGTTACTGGGCACATGGACTCCAGATTATTTTCACTTCTGAGCCCTGAGCAAAGGGCTCTGTTCAGAAAGGCCCGAGTCGTGTGTTTCCATGAGGAGAGTGCCCCCCGCTGGATGTGTCTCTATACCACATGTCACTGCTAAAACCCAGCAGCCCTCTGGGTAGTAACCTAATGAGCAGTTAAGATACGTCTCAGCAAAAGTTTTTGGAAATCCCTTGCCTCGTACTGTGCTGGAATGACTGCGAGTGTGGAAGTAGCCATGGTTCCCTCTAGTTTTCTTTCTACTGCTATATTATGGCATCCTATTGGGGGATACGTCTGAGCCTTTCCTGTGTCCTTTGAAACTGCCCAGATGGTGCCTGCGTGCTCTGGTTGGGATTGGGCGGCGCTCATCTTTCATGCTGGGTAGTCTGCCTGGTTATCAGAGAGACAGGAGACAAGGAAAACTGCCATTTTTCTGCTCCTCTCCATCCATTTGCAGGCACCCACAGAGGATGGGGCACAACTGTGAAGGTGACAGTCGCTGTGATAACTGAGCTCCTCCTCCCCGCGCCGCAGAGTGCCCTGCACCCCCGAAGCACCCGTGCCCCTCGCGGCAGAGCACCCTCGGCAGTAACTGATTATTTGCGATCTTGTAACTAACGGGAATGACCGGTGGTATAGACATTTTCTACCTTGCCCAAACCACCTATGTGTGCACCTCTCTTCTTCACTCTAATTTTAAGCTTAACAGAGCATTTAAATCCAATCATTCAACCTGAGAAATAGTCAAAAGAACTAATAAATATAGGGAGCAGTGGAACTGGTTGAAATGGCCCAAGTGCGCAGGTGTGGCGTGATTCTCGTGACACGCGCATTTCGTAGGCCTTCCATCTCCCACTCTGTTCCTCAGCGCCATCTGGGCTGTGGCCACCCGTCCCACGTTCATCAAAAGTCATCAGCGCTTCCCACTGGGAAATTACTCAAGGGGGCGAGATTTTCTTTTTTTTTTACAAATTATCTGTAAGCATTTACCTTCCAAAAAGTATTAGTGGACTGTGTCCATCGCAATGACCTGAAATACTTTGTTTTTATTTTAGAACTTTATTTATGACAGAGTAGTGATGGGACTTTGGTTTGTTTTTCGGAGGAAAATGGCTGTGCCCTGCTTCCCTTCATTACAGGTGCTTGGCTGGGGGAAGGGTGCGACTACAGGGCAGCTGCCTCCAGACTGGGTAGAATGTGCAGTCCTGTGAGTAATAACTGTTGGATCCACAGCCCGTGATATGCATATTTACTTGTTTATAAAATGTGTCCTAGTGAAAATTATTTACACTATAAAAGACAAATTTTAAAAGGGATCGATACAGAGAAATCATCAATAGGCTATTAGATTAATCATGAGCTACTACTATTATTAGCTAATATCTTAAGACATAGTATAATCTTTATTGAAAGATTCATCATTAATAATGCCAATCTATTTCCCAAATAGTCTTTTTGAGCATTTCAAATGTTTTGTCAACTTCTGATCAAATACGCCCGGGCTATTCGTGTTTATACCTCATCCCAGGGCTCATTAAGGGCTTGCACCACAAGAAGTATCAACCTGGCCATTTCCTTGTTCTTCCTGTATGTATTTATACTCAGTATTATACTTGAATCATGGCTTTCCATTCTTTCAGGAACATTGAAAGTCACCCATGTTTCCAAAGATAGTATAATTAAAACCACTAACACACTTCCCATGGCACCATAAACTGTAATATATCACTATCTTCTCCAGTTGGAAAACTCCATCCTTCCCTTTCCAGGGACTAACTCAGAACTTAATATATTTATTCTTTCATTCACTCATCCAATCACCATGCACCTAATATATGCCAACTGGGTATACAGCAGTGGGTAAACCAGGTGAAAAAATCCTTTCTTCTTAAAGCTTTTATTCTAGTGGGGAGATAAGGACCTGTCTGTGTGAGGGGAGGTATCAGAGGTGCTGTGTCAGCCAGTCCGGGGTGTTACATTGGCCAGTCTTGGGGGACACTTGCCTGTCGAGAGCAGAAGAGTGGTACTTAAGGTGGGAAGGTCAGGGAAGGTCTCACAATCAGGTGATGATGGAGCAGAAATTTGAAGGAGAAAGGAGCAAACCATGCAGTTAACTGGGAGAAGATGGTTAGTTCAGGGATGGAGATGTATTTAGGAGTCTGGGTTCAGTCCCTGAGCAGTCCAGTTAGGTTCCAGGACCCATCAACATGTGTACTGACCTTCAGATTAGGATTCCCCAAGGTCATGTTGGACCACTGAGATGGCTTTGACAGAGAACTGCTTCACTGCTTGGGGCACATAAGGCTCAGCCATCAGATGGGCTGTGTAACATAGACATTCCCCAGCTTTTAAGTCTGTTCTTTGGGTCTATACCTTTCACATACTGGTAAATAAATCCTCCTTTAATGCTAGTTCATCCCCTGGCTATCTATCATTCATTTTTTTTTCCCTTTTATAATCTTCTAAAATACAGGTGACAAACACAAGGCCCATGGGCCAAATCGGCCCACCACCTTGTTTTATCCAGCCGGGCACCTTGTTTCTACCCGCTGGCAGCACCAAGCTCCTTGCCCCTAGTTAAGGAGTAGTTACATTTATACAGTCCTAACATTGATATGTTACGCAAGGCCGATGTGGCCCCCGGTGAAAATGAGTTTGACACCCCTGAATCTAAATTGTCCCCATATTCCAGGCAAACCAGTATAGGACTCATTCACTGTGAAACAGAGATGTCTTTTCCAATTACTGTATCCAAGTTCAAGCCCAAGGAGCTCTTGATAAAGTGCCCAACCTTTCTCTAGATTTTGTCTCTTTTTCCATAGTCCCGTTTTCGCAGTCTGTGACCTCACATTAAAAGTGAGTGTAACCACTCCACATGTCACATGTACAATAGATGTCACATGAACATCTGTGTGCATAGCACGACTGAAAAGAGAAACGTGTTTATTTCTTAATAGGCCCTTAAATCAGTGATGGTATGTGACTCCCTCTCCTGTCTCTCTAGTGAGCTGGGATTATTTGGCTGATGAGGTCAATGAGACTTCTTCCTGATTGGTCTGAGTTCTCGGCGGCATGCCTTCTTCATCAGCTCGAAGTGACCTTCCATTCACCTGGCAACGTGGGGAAGGATTTCCAGGCTCTTGCCTAAGCTCCCCAGCTTCTACAATGGAATAGATGTGCGAGCACCAGCATCCTTGTTTGTCTTATCAGTCACCCCAGCCATGAGCCTGAGGTTTTACTGTTGTTTCGTCCTTACCTAGTGGCATATGGTGATCCCAACAGCAAGGCGACCGTGTTCTGCTTTCAGTTCAGTGGGACTGTTATGGAAGCCTTTCTGTGCCAAACCTCTACATCGGCAGCATTCAGAGTCTCATACACAAAGACTCTATACAGAGTAGAGTTAGGTAAAACTTGAGCCAATCTGTCTGTAGTTCTCACTGTGTTTGAAAAGATGGCCCTCCTCCCTGCCTTTCTACCCATTTTCTTCTGAGATCTTGGCCTCAGAGGTGAAGGTCAAGTTGCAAACTGTAAGTTTCCTTCTGACTCTAAGATTTTTAGGAGTTTTCCATTTGTTTTAACTGCTTCAATCTCACGTTGAATGATAGAATACTGCGCTTCTATCATGTATATCTGGCCCATTCCTCCATATTGATACGTAAAGCTCGTCCTTTCCCTGGGGTCTTTTGTAACTGCTTGAGCCCAAAATGCCTTCTGAGACATACGCCTTCCATGCCTGTTTTCATGCGTTTTTACAGTGGTTTCATGAATGCGAGTCTCGCATCCTAATGAGTTGCTGTTCCTGAAGTCCAGGATGTGCGTGCTTCTACTTGTCCACTCCCTTTAGTGCCTAGCACCATGCTGGAAAAAAGTAGATGCTAGTTCAATATTTGACTGTGGATTTGACCTTCGAACCACAAACCAATCTTAGCATTCTTCTTTGCTGAGTGCTTTAAACCAAGCATAAAAATGAATTCAAACTATCGCCCTCTGAAATCAACAGACACCCATGCCTTCTCAGCTGCTTCCAGTGACAAGGAGCTGATTCAGAGCATTTTCTTGAGTGCCCACAATGACCTTGACCCTTTCATAAAGGTCATCTGGCTTAATCCTCACAAAAGACTAAAAAAAAAAGTGGATAATTTGCCTAAGGTGTCTCTCACCTAAGTGACAGAGACAAAACTTGAACTCCGGTCTTCTGATTCTCATTTGATTGTTTTTTGATTAAAGCATCTAAACTCTGAAAGACTGCCTCCTTCTCCAGACATTAAGTCACAGGGTTTCTCTTGCACACAAGACATCATTATTGCTAACACAAGCCATGAAGAATAATAAATTGCTGACCAATGTTAATAATGCATTCACAATGCCAAACTCACAGCATGCTTTCTATCCTTAGCATCAACCTTTTTTCCAGTTTTGTCCAAATGTCTAATAGAAATGACTATGAAAAATTGAGAACAGTCTTTGATTTACCTAAATGAAAATAAGAACCACAACTTCAAGCTCTCAAAACACTTAAAAGTTGTTTTTAGTTTTAATTAAGTGTGCTTAGCTTAAGCACATTTTCTCTTAAGGTGTAATGGCCAAACCACGATCATTTCTGTTTGTTTATTCATTTAGAATGCAAATAAAAGCAGATAATCAATAGATCATTATCTAAAACTGAAGGATTTACAAGTTAATAAGCTCGAGTCAATAGGTATTCCACAGCGAAGTGTGAAGTGCTGAACCCAACATAGTTTGCCTCATACCAAGCTGGTTGACTTAATGCTTTGGTTTAATTCTAATATTAACTGAAACATCCAAAGAAAAAGGGAAATTTTCAGTCCTTTTATTAAAATGTTTTTCAAAGCAACAACTCAATATCAACATCTACCTAAACCACCTGGGTTCTAATTGTTCGGAGCCAGTTAACCCCTTAGGACCCTGAGAAAAGTGAACAGTGGGAGTTCCTCAGAAGTCTGTCTTTGCAATAACTTTCCTCTGAGCCTCAAGTGGCATCGCTTTTCCGTCCCATAGCGCCCGCTTTTCCTGACTTACAGGCAAACTGTTGGAGTTGTGTTTGTTTGAAAAGCAATCCTTCTGTTCCCTTCGAGATTTTCACTCAGCCCGACTCCTCATAAAGTAGACTCATAGGCAGGCTTAGGCACAGAGAGCCTCAGCCGGCCCCCAGGTGGGGAGAAGGGAGAGGCTCTGTGAGTCCCCAGACTGGCCTGAGCGGCCCACCAGTGTCAAAGGCTGGCGACGCTGGTGGGGGTGAGGAGCCAGATCTGATCCCATACCAAGCATACCTCCAAGAATAATTTCTTTTACCTGGCTAAGAGATGTTATGAATGGGTGTTAGAATGGACATTATGTACATCAGCTTTGTAAGGGCTAAATTCTACCTAGTCATAATATCTCTTTTAAACATACCGTTGGATGCTATTTGCTTATATTACAACTTTTGTGCCTAATCTCAAGTGATTTTGGTCTATATGGCATACCCTTATTGTTCAGTTCTTGTTTAACTGTGATATTATTCAAACATCAGATATTGAGGTTGGTACCTAGTCCTTTTTATCTATTTTCTGGAACACTTTGTACGCAATATTATCTGTATGCAATATTATCACAGAGTTCATTACAAGGAATAACATAAAAACTCCTCGGATAAAACCGTGTAATCTGGGCCTCTTGAAAGTAGGGGCCCAGACTCAGGTACTTGTTTTATTTTATTTTAAAGTTGATTGAGCTATTACTGAGTGCATTTGCTAATTTTTTCTATTTTTCTAGAATTGCCCATTTTACATTTTTACATTTATTATCATGAAATTGTTCACATTTGCTATCTCCAAGGTTAACCTGTATCTGGCCCAGGGTCCTCTCCCCTACCTCTCCCTGGACTCTCTCTAACTCACGGCTTACACTGTTTTTAGACTCTCTCGTCTTAGACTCACACTCCACACCAGGGGTGTCAAACTCACTTTCACTGGGGCCTCATCAGCTTCGTGGTTGCCTTCAAAGGGCTGAATGTAATTTCAACTCCTTAACAATTAAGGAGTAGTTACATTTATACCATCCTAAAATTATTTCAGCCCTTTGAAGGCAACCTCAAGGCTGATGTGGCCCCCAGTGAAAATGAGCTCAACACCCCTGCATCTACACACTCTCCTTCACCTTGCTCCTTTATTTTAAATTCTGTCCGTATTCAGTGACAGCATAAATATATTCTGAGTGCTCACTCCATGCCAAGCACTATCAGAGACACTTGGGGTGGAGCAGAGAATGAAACAGAGACAGGCTTCTGGCCTAGCAAAACTTACATTCTAGTAAAGAGAGATATAAATAATAATCACAGTAACCAAACGGATTCTGTAATATGTTAGAAGGGAGTGATGAGTACGTTGGAAGAGAAAAAATAGAGAGAGCAAGCTAAAGGTGTTTCAAAAGGGGAGGAGAAAGAGAGGAGTGGGCAGGTTGCAGTTTTAAATAGGAATCGCTCCGTGAGAAGAGGAATGTTACCCTTGCAGACTTGTAACCAGAGTGAGCTGCGGACAGAAGAAACCGCCAGCCCAGGGCCCTCAATCAGTACTATGTGCTTAATCAAGGATTGGTTAAATACAACACTGTGGCTGGGATGAAAGTCCGTTAAGTGTATTTTAGTACAGTTTTACTAGTATTGCCATCAAACAGATTGCCAGAATGTGCACATGCTTAATTTTGATAGATCAGAAGTCCTGCTTTTTAATATCGAGTGTGACCAGTCTGCCACATTAACATTTAATTATCCCATATTGCATTTTTCTGTCCTCTTCTCCTTTGAAAAATGAATCATTTTTAAACCATTCTCCTCTCCCCACCCCCAATATTTTTATGGTAGTTTAGGCTCATGGTTCCTTGTGCCGGGACACTGTATAGATGAAATGGATATATCCCATTGGTGGGTCAAGAAAATGTCTGTGAATTGTCTTGTTTTGCATTGGCCCCACCCCATTATAAAACAATGGACTCCAGTGGGAAGAGAAAATATCTCCTCTTTCCACATACCAGTCTTCTTCCATGAACACAGATATGTGTGGGAGTAAAGTCACCAACATGCCCACAGGACTCACAGATGAATACTCCACATTGAACAGTTGAAGTCTGAAACTTCCAGTTGTTAACAAGAAACGGCCTCTGACTAGCCCATGGTAATTCCTGGAAGGGAGGATAAACTTTTATACGTTATTGAAAACTTTTCCATTCAGCCCTCTGACATTAGCTAGAGGAGATTAGTGAGCGGGAGACACTTTCTGTTTGACCGTCAGTAGCATCCTTGCCCTGTTGCAGCTGCCGGACTGGTGTTTCTCAGGCATGCGGGGTGGTTTGATCACCAAGGGTGCAGGTGGCTCCACAAACATGTCCCCATGGCCAGAACAAAACATAGTCCAGGTACACATGACTCTGATAGAGGGTCAGGACTGAGGACAGGGCCATTGGCTTCAATTCAGATGAGTGTTACAATCCCCACCTCAAATGGTCTCAGAAGACAAACAGTTATGTCTAAAGAGTAATTACAGATTGTAAAATACAGGAAACACTCCACAAAGATGTTTTAAATCTAACAAAATACTCTTCTGTCACCTTCTGTATATATGACAGTCTACACTTACTGGCAGAATAACAATCAGACAAATGGACGGATGAGTTCTTGGCAGATGTGTTTCTTTCCCTGTCACTGAACATGGCCAGCACCACGACAGGGCAAAACTTTAAACTTCCTTCACTGTTCCTTCAAATGGCATTGTAGAGCTCTTTACACATAATCATTAAATTTTTTGGCCTAACATAACTCACTGTTTTTTAACAAATGTAGTCCAGAACTTTAGGGTACAATTCGCAGACCGGTCCACCCCCTTGTCAGCGTCAGCGCTCACTGTCCTGCAGTCCCACTGTGCGGCAGCATTCACCTCCCAGCTCCTGCGTCTCTCCGCTGTTCCAGTCCCTCGCATGTTTTCACCCGCTCGAATTCTACATCTTCTCGACTTATGTCGGATGCCACCTGCCAGCGACACCTCCCCCAACCTCTCCCTTCCCAGTCAGAAGAGTCCCCTCAGTATTCCCTGCACTCAGTTGTAGCGCTTGCCGCGCTCAGGATTGCGTGCATCTGTGTTCATGGATTATAATTGGTCACTATACGTTATTGACTCCCACAAGTCAGGGGCCTGATATCCGTCTTGTGTCTCCTGCGGCAACATCATGGAATGTTGTGCATCCTGATGCTCAGAAGTGTGTGAAACAGTGAATGGAGCTGTTGGCCAACAATACTGCCTATTGCCACTGACCACCGTGGCAACTGTGATGCCCCCTAGCAGTGCCACCGGGCACATACACAATTTTCACTCACATGAGACAATAAACCATGCACCTAATGGGTATTTTTCCTACCTTTCTTGTATTGGGAGCTGACCTTTAGTTCAGCACTACGCTGCACGTGTGTGGGTGCCATCAACAAACGCCGCCTTTGACCCGCCAGCAGGAAGTACGTAGGCCGTGATAAAGTGAGCAGGCTTGCCAAGTCAGAGGACACCTCCTGACGGTGCTAGCACTTTGCAAACTTGAACGTCTCATACTTAGATAATCATGGATAAGTGTCCAAGGTTGATATTTGGCTGGGAGTAATAAATGGATCATTCCATATTAAGACTGATTTGATTGTTATAGATCAAGTACAAGATATATGTATATCGGCTAACCTTTGGGGAACTCAAGCACTAACATTATAAATAGTAAGAAGGATCGCCCTGCCAAACCTATGCCTCAGATTCTCTAGCTGTCAAGGAATCAGGAGAAATATTTTATGTTGACTCGTCAGTATTAAAATGTCTGTCAGTAACGGAGGCGAGTGATGCACTCTGTCCAAAGCCATGATTTTAGGTCATGGTAGAGATCTTTTCCCACTTCTCGAGTTGTATCTGTAATCAAAACCAGAAACCTGTCTACAACCACTCTGTTATTTTATAATGACAAGGTGAGCTATAACTTATGATAAAACCAAGGAGCAGCATCCGAGAGTTCCGCTAAAGAAGACAGAAGCCGACATATTGAAACCTCGCCTCCTCTGGAGCCCCCTCTGTGCCGTAAAGCAGGTGTCAGTGTGACGTGCTCTCTAGGTCTGGGCATTCACAGAAACTATAGAGGGAAAGGAACCCTGCCACCAGGTCAGGATTTATAAGCCTACAGTCAGCCACTTCCAAGTGATAAGGGGCAGAGACAGAAGCAACCCCATCAAGTTGATGGTCAATGCAGTTGCTGGTGACCTGGAAGATGAACGCTTTTCAAGTGTAATAAGCACACCTAATACCCTGCGGATGAGCACATCAGTGCCTGTGCATCACTACTGGGGTGCAGAGTAGGAGAGGGGCAGCGGGGGAAGGTTCCTGGGGGCCAAGGTAAGCGGGTTCAGTGAAAATGCACCACGAAGACCAGAGGGAAAGCTCTGGAAACTGCTGGATCATCAGATCAATAGACTCAGAGATGACGAAGTTAGGTTGCTTTATGCAGTTTAAACATTTGTGCAGAGAGTCTCCCCACGCAGCCTTTTATTGACAGCTACAGATCAATGGTAATTTTTGATCATTTTCAACCTACATAAACCTATTGACCCCACGGCCACCTTTGGGGCACTTCGAGTCGTCAGAAATAATCAGAGGAGATGGCGTAGAATTGTCAGACTGCTGAAGACTCCAAGTAGTTTTGTGTGCCCCCAGGAGCAGAGATGAGAGGTTAAAACGTAGCTCAAATTGCCAGCAGAACCTCCCCTGGCAGCCTGTTCTAGAGAGTCTTTCTTGTCTGTGTGTCTCAGAAAAGGGTGCACTGATTTGTATCCAGACCCTGACCCTTATGCACAGTAGCTAAAAGAGGAAAAAAGAGCCCAGTCTCATAGGAAATATTAGGTTGTGGAGAAAGGATTATTTCTGTTTTCCTGTGTTGAGTCATTCTTTTCATCTGCTGCCTAACGAAAGTAGTTAATGTACTTCTCGAATACAAAATATAAATATTATGTGGGTGTGTGCATAAAGAAGAAGTCCAGAGGTCAGGGGTAATGGAGAGGGCAAGAAAGATTGATGGATTAGAGAGAGAGATCTGTATCTACCAAAAGCATCAGTAGGATGGAAGAGTAAGGAGGTGGAGTGAACAAAATAATGACCAAGAAAAGAAAGAGCTGAGCATATTGAATTAAGACAATCTCCATAGGGGAAGACAGAAAGGGGGAAACGGAAGAGAGAAGAGAAGTGAAATGATTTCAGTGATGAGATTTACAAGTCGGTCAGACAGAACGCTACGTTTCCAAAGGGAGGAATTCAATCCAAAACATTAAAGACTGTCAGTGCTCAGGTGAATATTCTGAACGTAAAGAAAATAACACGTAACTGAGAAAGCAAGACATGACCCAGTCCACGGAATGAGCTGTGTCCATGTTTTACGGCAGGATTCTCACACAGTGAACTTTGGTGTTGGAAATCTACTCAGGAGAAAATAATATAAAGTGTTTCCTAAAATGTCAAAGAATAAATTGGTAAGGGTTGTTTTGCCATTTTAAAATTTTTTTTCATTTAATTTTCATATGGCCTTTACTAAACACGGACAAAAAACAAGGCTATTAATGAGACTCACTTAAGGTGTGTGTGTTAGTTCTTCAGAAATAACAAATTAACTTAATATGGGTACTTGTCTTCAGTATAAACGTATGATATAAAAATTCTCCTTAACATTTCCAACGTGTGCTTGTTTCTATGTATTTTTTTTAAAAGAAGTAGACCAAATTAAGCAAAACAGCTGTTGTAATCACCTTTTGTAGGAGCAGACCTCTAAACAGTTCTGTGCCCAGCAGGGGTGAACTTCAACTTGAAAGAAGGGTGGCCTTCTTTCCACATTAGGCGATGGAGGTTTTGAGGCTAGGGCGTTTGGAATACCTCGGCTTTCAAGGATCTAAACTATCAACGTGCATTAAAAGAATCTATAATGAAATCAGTTGTGTTATTTTTGTAATGGTTGCCTGGCCTGCATCGGGGGACCACATGCCGGTGGTTAGTCATTAATGACTCCTGTCGCCAGAAGTGTTTGCTAGTATTGCCATCTAGGGGCTGGATGGGGCTCTCAGATCTGAAATAAACGGTAATTGAGCAGGTGCTGCTATTGACAATGTACATATGTTTTTGCTTTATAACCCACATGCTTTTCATGTTTCTCACGACAAAAGCTATCTCTGAACGTCCCCAACAGTCTACCTGCTTCAGAGGTAATCTGTTAGTGGTGATTACTATTTGCTTTGTACCTTCTGCCTTTTTTGGCATCTATTACTGAACACTCTGAACAAAGAATTTTTCTTTTTTGCATTATTAATCTTGTCCATGTTTGCCCTATTTCCACAGAAAGGGAATCATTTATCAGAAAAGAGTGTTCGTAATCGGGACTTGTAGCATCTTCAGATTTAATATTCATTGTGGTCATTCGAGTTCTGTGTGGTATTTATCTAAAGGACCGATCCAATGTTGTGGAGAAACAAGTTTTAAATATTTATGATCAAACTTTTAATATTTAAAAAAAGAGAAATTAGTATTTCTGTAAAATTTGTTTCAGAGTCTGGTCACTTAGCAAATGTTTAAATATTAAACGATTTCAGGAAGTTAGTATGTAACATAATGGCACTTACTGAAACAGGAAAATTGACTTTTCTGGTTTCTAATAAGTAAAGGAAATTATATTCTCTGTTTGTATTTCATGCATAATAAGAAACATTGACACAGTTGAAACTTAAAGAATGTGAGGAAACAATGTCAAAAATTATTTTTACTGTGGATTTGGGTTTTTTTCCGAACTATTTATTTGGAGGTGGGTGGTTCAGTTTGATTTTGGCACCTTGTTTTAGATTTTATTCAAAATGAAATTTGGATGCCTCCACATTAAGGAGAATTTCCATACACATAACTTTGGTACTCTCAGAAATAACTTCTTCCTCCTCACCATCTTGTCCTCCTCCACACCCACCAGGAAAAGAGGACAATTGTCACATTTAAACATTTAATCAACCGCACACACCATTAAGTATAAATATCCTGCTAAACCAGTCAAATCTTCCCCAGGGTTCACCACATCCATGCATATGGCGCACAACAGAAAGTATCTGTCTCTGTGTGTGTGTGTGTGTGTGTGTGTGTGTGTGTGTGGCCCTGTACCCACATTGCTGGTCCACTTGCAAACATAATTCCCATCTGTAAACACACATATCTATCCAGGCCAGATGTAGAAAGAGCACCCCAGGCTCTTTCAAAACATTAAGATTCTTAGCTCCAGTTAAGTTATGCAAAATCTGTTTAATGTTGCTCTCCGAGCAGAAAAGAATAATAATTCCTCCATTCTGTCTTTTTTTTTCTTTTATATCAACAAAGATCACATTCTCAAAGCCTAGCTAACAATTACTTTTAGTAAGTTTTATAGTTTCAGTTATGGCGTTGTTAACAAATGAGTGTTTTCACATATTTATTAGTAGGAGACTTCTCTAAGGGTGTCTCTGCATTTAATCATCCAGCTGGCCTGTTACTGTTCTCTTGTATTTGTAAGATACAAATACACACCAAAAGAATGAGAGAGGGAGGTGAGGGAGACGGGGGGTGTCTCACATACAAACAAATAGTGTGGGGAATTGAAGAGAGTCAAAGTCATCCAGGTTAAGTCTCCACTGATTCCATTGTGAGCTGAGTGGTCTCTGAGGCATCACAGAACTTTTCAGGTAATACAAGATCTGTCCAGAAGAAGTCCAGTCATTGTTCACATAATAAGAACAATTTGTGTGACATCGCTGTAACCTGGCAGCCAAGGAGAGTGGACGGGAATGCACATGCATGAACAATGAGGACTTCACTGTACTAGTCAGTGGGGGCAGTAGATGCCACTGAGTAAGCATGTGTACTGTGTGGCCATGGCATGCAAAATGAGCTAGTAGAGCAACAAATTTGCAACAGATTTTGTGTTAAGCTTGAACATTCCTCTGTGGAAACATTGGGATGATTCAGAAGGCCAAAGCTATGGGCAACTGGTGATTGGCAGCTTCATCATAACAACTCACCCACTCATGCATCATGTCTCGTGCAGAAATTTTTGGCAAAATATCAACTCATCCAGGTGACTCAGCCTCCCTACAGCCCATATTTGGTGGCCTGTGACTTCTGGCTTTTCCCAAAACTAAAATCACCTTTGAAAGGGAAGAGATTTCAGACTGCTGCAAGATTCAGGAAAATATGACAGGGAAGCTGATAATGACTGGGAGAACTGTGTGAGGTCCTGAGGGGACTTGGAAGGAGACTGAGGCGTCATTGTCCTATGTACAATATTTATGGTATCTGTATCTTCTTCAGTGAATGCCTCTATTTTTCATGTTGCATGGCCGGATACCTTCTGGATAGACCTCAGATATTGCAACTTTTGGGCTACAGGCTCTGAAAGGGCAAGGATCCCTTCCAATCCACACTTGCCTTGTGTCTGAAATCACACAAACAGGGTGTCGAGAATGAGGAAAAAAACGCATTGTTTTCTTAACAATTCAAAACTCTGCTGCAATATTTGTGCCGCCGTTACCGATGTGTTTTAGGGGACAACTTTCCAGCTCTTGTTAGCCGTTTCCCAAAGGAAACTAACTTGTCCCTTTTCCTCTAGGGAACAAGCCATCAGGCCCACCTGTTTGGGTTAGAACCCTTCACAACGTATCACATTGGCGTGGTGGCCGCCAACCAGGCAGGGGAAGTGTCGAGCCCCTGGACTCCAGTTCAAACCCTAGAATCTTCCCCGAGTGGACTGAGCAACTTCACCGTCGAACAGAGAGAGAATGGCCGGGCCTTGTTACTGCAGTGGGCGGAGCCAGTGAGGACCAACGGAGTAATTAAGGTAACCTCCCCAAACACGAAATCACATTTGCTATTCTCCAGATACACAGAAGGGCCCTAATGTGCCCTCGGGTCACAGTGGGAACACTCCCTTCGCAGTCGGTGTGATTCTCCTTGGTAGCTTCTCTGGGTGCTTAATCACAGAGCAGAGAGAAGCTCACACGTGTTATGCCTCGTATGAACCCAGCCCTGTTTCGAGCTCTCCATGGAGCATCTCATTCAATTATCACACCAGCCCTGCTGGGTAGGCACCCCCGAACCTCCTGAGACCTGTAGGGACCGTGTAACTGCCCAAGCCCGCCCTGCAGATGATCAAACCGGGATCTGAAGCCAGGACGCCCCACCAGAACTGAACGCTGAGTGACTGTGTTCTTAACTGGCTCCTGAATTATCCTGCTGAGTGTTTTGCTTGAGCCTTAAACAGAGCTTGCCAAGCAGATGACAGGAAGTCCCCCTAACAGGTCTGCTACCTCTGCCCTCCGTATGTGGCCACGAGGAGCAGTCTTGTAATGTCACACCTATGTCGCCTGCCTGTGAGCCCAAAGGAGGTTGAACCATCATCACCCACGTGGAAGCTGCCCCTCCTCTCCCTTTCCTGTGTTCTTCCCCAGGGCTGATGGCAGCCCACCAGTCAGTCTGTTACTGCCTCCACCTGTCACTCCCTCTGGCCCAGGACTGCCACTCACACCCTCATCCTTCTGTGGGTCAGGACCGTGGAATCCCCAGCCTGCAGCCACTGTAGCCACTCTGTCCCTCCCTCACCTCTCTGCTCGAGGTGGCAAAGATGCCCCCTTTCATTCCTCAGAAAACAGTTAAGACTAAGCTGTGGCTTTGCATAAACCTTCCCTGACAACCCTGGGAGTGGGATGACAGCAGGAAATCACCTACAGCAACGACTCAGATCTGTCACTAGGGCTCCCAGGCCCAGGGCCACCCTCATGGGCCTCCCTGCGGAGACCTCCCAGCTTAGTACAATGGCTGCCTTCCCGCCAAGCCCCAGGCCTGCTACCCGTGGCAGAAGCAAGCCCCGGTCTTCCAGCCTGCCTATGTGGGACAGAGCCAGACACTCCCTACTGTGGGGCAGGAGGCTGGAGCCTTAGCATCTATGGCCTTACAATCCAGCCCCAGCCCCAAGGGTCCCACCAGAGAACAGAGTTCGTCCCTCACACCCATCATCAGCACATCTATCCTTGCGAGTGTTCCCTCCCTGTCCCTGAGTCAGCCTCCTCCTAGCATGACAGACAATAGGGATGATGTCCTAGCACCTTAATTTCCATTTCACCAAATATTTATTGCACTTTTATTAAGCGCCACGCATTTATTCAGGAGTGAATAAGGCAGGCAAGTTCCCTGCTGCTGTAGACCTTGTCTGTGTGTGTACATAAATGTGGGGGTACATACCAAAAAGCAGAAAGCTAGTACACAAATAAACAAATGAATTTCCATGTCATGAATGCTCTAAAGAAAATTAAACAGAATAACGCAATTATGCCAGCTCAGGGTACTTTAGAATGAATGATCATTTGAATTGAGTTGACATTTGAGCCGAGTCCTGAATGACAAGACAGAGTCAGTCATGTGAAGATATGAGAGCAAAACGTTCCAGACAAAGTGAGCAGCGACTGCAAGGCCCGAAGCCAACAATGAACTCGGAGTGTTCAAGTAAAGGGAAGGAAGCCAGTGCGGTTGGGGCATTAGAGGGAGAGCACATGGCACCGGAAGAGCTTGGCGGGAGACAGGAGGTGCACCGTGTCCATCCTTGCAGGCTGCGATAAGGAGTTTGGAATCGATTCCATGTGTGATGAAGAATTACTAGAGGGTTTAGGCAAAGGAATAGCAGACTCAAATTTATGTTTTTCAAAATCACTCTGGCTGCCATGTAGAAAATGGACTACAAGGAGACCAGTGGAGTTTGGAAGCTATTAAAGGACTCAGGGTACAGTTGAGTGCGGCATAAATCAGAGTGGGAGTTGCGAAGGCTGAGAAATACGGGTGGATTGGAGATCTATTCAGAAGGTAGAGATGACAAGATTTGCTCATGAACTGGATGTGAAATAGGGAGTAAAAGCGATACTTCAGAACGTCTTCTGGATTCTGGCCTCGAGTCACTGATTGGGAAGGTCAGGTTGGAAGATACCCAGATTTGAGGGGACAAGCAGACAGTTGGAGGTACAAGTCTAGGACTCTCTCAAGAGTTCTTCACCAAGATCGATGTATTGGGAGTTTATTAGCAGACAGGCGGTGTTAAAAGCATGAGCCTGGAGGAGCTCAGGGATGGGGAGAATGTAACTAGAGATGATGAGATTTGGGGCTCAGGAGGAGGATAAGCAGTCAGCAAAGGGGACTGAGAGCAGGCAAGTGAGGTAGAAGGAAAAGGGGATGAGTGGGTTGTCCCAAAAGTGAAGAGAAATATGACAAAGGCTCTTGAGAGATCAAGTGAAATGAGGGCAGAGACGTCATGACCTTGGACTTAGAGACAAGGACATCATTGCCACTTGCCAAAAGATGGAGCAAAGAGATGGGAAACCTGGTTGGGGTACTTGGGGAGAGGACGGCAAGCCAGGGAATGTGGACAGTGGCTCTGTGAAGAATTACAGATGAAAACAAAAGCAGAGAAATGGGGGTGATATCTGGGGGACTGTGGTGTTAAGAAATTGCATTTAAAAAGCAATGAAAGATATGAGAGTGCATTGAAACCCACATGGAAATGGCCCAGTAGAGGGAAAGACATTGGTGATACAAGAGACGATGAGAATAATTGTGGGGTGAAGTCTGTTGGAAGCAGGGGTGAGATCCAGAGCTCAGGTGGCCTCACGAGGGGCAGAGAGTCTTCATCTGTACTGGAAGGAAGGAAGGAAGGAAGGAAGGAAGGAAGGAAGGAAGGAAGGAAGGAAGGAAGGAAGGAAGGAAAGAAGGAAGGAAGGAAGGAAGGAAGGGAGGAAGGGAGATCGTGTAACTTCAGACTCACATGGACATGGAGCTGATAGCATGCCACATGAGAACACATCTTCGAAACAGCTTCTTTCTTCCCAGTCACACACGTGGTGACATCCACAACCACCTGTGATGAAAGGAAGGAGCAGTTGGTGGTTAGTGGGGAGAGAAGGAGATAGGAAACCACCCCTTTGGAAAATGAGAGAGCAAACATGGGAGAATAGAATGGGATTACCCATTAGCAATCACGTAGTTAAAATTTATGGTAAGACATTTAAAGTGAGGCCAGTCAGCCTACTTGAGTGTTTTTCACCAAACCTAGTTAGGAGCTTGGGTGCAGAGGGAAGACTGAATTTAACACTAGTTAGAGATTTTCTAGGTGAACATGCAGGGGCCAGGGAGTCATAGAGAATTCCAGATTGATCATAGAATCTAAGTGCACTTCAGGAAATATACTATCCCCTTCCCTCAGAGGTGTGGTCTTGGGACCCCAACAAGAAAATCACACCAAAGTACCATAGTTCAATGGATAAAGGTTTCCAGAACTCTAAGCTATTTCATCTTGAATAACATTAAAGCTACCAAAATTGCAGGCTAACTTAAGCTTTCCCGGGCACCAGCGGTGGGGATGTGTCAAACCAGACCTTCCTCCGAGGCATTGGGACTCGCATCCCACCTCCTCTTAGAGACTCCTTCCTGGAGAGTCACTGCCGTCCACAGGGGCGTGCCCTCACAGGTGCACTGATGCAGGAAAAGGGTGGGGGGCCACCGTCTAAAAACATCCACACCCGAGTCCGGTCACTGCTCGTTTTCCCCAGGGAACAGTGGACGGTGTGTGATGAAAACTTGCTCTATGCTGGCCTGATGGGCATTCAGATGATTTTCCCCCAGCATAAAATAAGTACAG